>OY744541.1:9660082-9672582 GCA_963556195.1 Sepiola atlantica | reverse complement strand
TTTTGTTTAATAATATTCATCTTATAAGTATTAACAGATGAAAGTACAGCAACTGTCTGCTCAGTTTAACAACAACAACAAACAACAACAAACAACAAAAAAGATTCATGTTGTACAACATAAGCGCTTCATTAGAAAGAAAAGAAAAAAAAAGAAAAAAAACCCCGTCCCTCCCCGAAAATTATGAAGCCCATTAAATGTGAATCTTAAAAAATTATTTACACTGTTGGTTAACAATAGTTCTTATAACTCTGTATGTGTTTTTTTTTTTTTTTTTTTTTTTTTTACTTTACTTCAGTCAAAGTTCTCAGAAATCAAGGGGCCCCTTCCCGAGACTAACACTTGATCTCTATATGAGATACATCGATATCCGAGTATTCAATCAAAGTTCTCCTTTACCCGTCAAATGTTGAGTTGGTAAAGAAGTGAAGAACATTAATTTTCCTCAATTGACCAGTTAACTATGTTATAGTTTATCTTTATTTGTGGTCTCTTGGTCTTACCGGATTCCACGACAAGAATTCATCTAGTCTGGTGGAGTATCCAGCTAAGTGCTGTTATTTGAGGTAACATCACTAGGAGGTGCACCATTCATTGTATTAGCCAGTGTATAGCCGTGTCGAGAGAATCTTATTTTGGGCTTGAATATTTGGTCAGGGTTTATTTGTAGGGCAAAGTATCCTCATGTCAGGTTATCCTGACAAACCCTTGTACAGAGAGACCGAAGACACTCGAGGATTGTTTATGTCTTTGTGTGTGAATGGTCTTTTTTACATGCAAAATACGTATGCATATGTGTATACATTTTGTCATTTTTTAGTTGTGGATTGATAATTTGTATTGTTCAGACTACTTTTCTCATCTTGAATGTTGTTCTCACAACGTTTCGCCCGATATAACCTCCGACCTTCAAGTGCATCTTGTCAAACTCTGGAATCTGCACAGAATTTCAAACTGAACTCTTTCGGCGGGGGTAGATTGTTCTCGTCCCATCATCCATGACCGAGTAGAAGTCAAGATTGATCCTTCAAATTCCAGAAAGCTGTCACCGAGAACTCATTATACTTAGCACTTTATCCCCGGTTCCATGTGAACCCATGAGTAACGGAATGAGAAGGTTCCGTTCGAAATTCCGTACCGATTCCTGAGTTCAACAAGATTCACCTGAAGACGATCGGAGGTTACATCGGCTGAAACGTTGTGAGAATAACGTCCAGCATGAAAACAATAGTCTGAATAATCCAAATAATACATATGTATATGTAGAGACATGCTTGTGTATTTTTTCCCCTTTGCGCACCTGTTGATGCTACCAAGGTTCGTTTTGATACGATTCAGTCCTGTCTCCTATTCATTTATCTTATTTTATCCATTGGATAAATTATATTCACACATGTCATACGTTGTTTTTTTTTGTTGTTTTTTAATGTTTCCATGTTTGGTCATTCATATTTTTGTTTCATGCTTTGAAAGATTGATATGTATATTTTGTAAACTTTGCTTACTCGTGTGTGTGTGTATATATATATATATATATATATATATATATATGCGCATAAAATCTAAATACATATATTAGTAATATTAAAATATGATTAGGCATAAGCAAGCTCCACAAATTCGTATTTCCTCCTTTAATTATTATCCTGTTGAGCTCTTAAGGAGTGAAACATCAATTCGTGTGTAGTTTGCTTACCATAAATATTTTCATATTACTACTGAGCTCTACTCAGTGTATTGAGCACTGTTGAAGTAAACACTGAAATGCATATATATTCACATGCACTGTCCAACACATGCTAGCATGTAAAACATACGTTAAACAAAAAATGATATTATTGGCTATTATTATTAAATAGCGTACCAAGGTCTTTCACAACTGTTTTGAAATTAATTGATGTATAGAATTAATTTTTAATTATTAATTTTTATTAATTAATTATTTATTTAAAAAATGTAATTCTGAAAGTAAATAATTTCGAAACAGTTGTAAAAAGATCTTGGTATGGTTATTTCATTTTGATTTTGTTAAAAAGCTATATATGATGATGATAATAATAATAATAATAATAAAGCTCTGTATCTTTTAGTTTTAGTAAACATTGAGCTTTTTATCGTGCAGATTTGAATTTCATATCGTTAATGAAAATTCTTTAAAAAAAAATTGTATTTTTAAAATTTATTTTAGATATAAATAAACTTAAAAGCTTTATATATATATATATAATGTGAGTAAAGTTCTTATAAAAATATATATTTAAGTATATACTCCTTATAATATCTTAGAATGTTTCAAATTGCAAGCTCAATGAGGTTATATTACAAGCTGTAGAGCCTATATACTTTGTAGTTGCATTCGAATGACCATAGGAAAAATCAATCTCAACCCATAATTTTCATTTATTGTTTCAATTTCTTTCATATTTCAGCGAATACCTGTATTTCTTCATCTCACAAAACAATTTCTTTTCATTTTTTCCATATTTAATACTTTTTTTACGCGTGTTTCACAGCAAAGCCAAAAGAAATATATTGTCTTATATGTTGTGCTATTATCATTAAATGAACTATTGCTCTGATGATTAGCAAACGTAAACTAAAGACTATACATTTATCTTTGCTGTGAAACGTGCGTAAGAAAAACTATTGAAATTGAAACAATAAATGAAAATTATGGTTTTGGATTGATTTTTCCTGTGGTCATTGGAATGCAACTATAAAGTGTGTATAGATATAGATATAGATATATAGATATATATTGTATATGTGTTTGATTTTGGGTTTAATCCTAATGGAACTCCTTGTTCAATATAAAATTATATTGGGATATATACAGGGTGATTGGAAAGTAACTCCCTATTATTAAGTGCTCATAATTTATTACTGAAATATAATTTTTACAAGAAATAGAATATAAGAAAGTGTATAGCATGGGGTTTTACTCAAAATTCGATAGGGGTGCCAGCAATCACCACCAGCTTCTAAAGCTGCCTGGAACCCGCATCAACTGATTTCACAAGGAATTTTTTTTTTTTTTTTTTTTTTGTTTACTAATGTGTCAGCACTTATCAAGGTATAATTAAACAGATGAACTCTGTTATTTTTAACAATGTTTGCATAATTATATATATATATATATATATATATATAGATAATGTGTGTGTGTGGAGGGAACCCCTATTTTGGGACTTTTGACTTTTAGGTGTGATTTGAATGTTTTTTTGTTTTTTTTTCTCCCCTTTATTGGCTAATGCCTGTTGACAAATGAAAATAATGAGAGATCCTATTCTTTATTCTTGTTCTATTTTATTTTTCTATCTTCGTCTTCGTATTTATCGTATTTTCTCTACTGTTTGACTATGCCTATTATTTTTAGTCCTTATTTTTGTTTTCAATCTCTGATTTTGTAATTCCTGTCCACTTTGATCTGTTATATTCCATTACCTATATCTGTATATTTCTTTATTATATGTTTATTCATTATTTTTTTTTTTTATGTCTACCTTTTCTCGTTTGTATTTGTTTCTGTTCAGGGGGTTAAAAGTTATTCCCGCTGTTGTTCTGCCGAGGAGTTAAATGTGAATTAGAAATAAAAATTGTAATGCTCACCAATCGAGATGTGAAAAAGGCCGAAGAAGGCCGTAATAAATTTATAATCTAGCAGCGTCCAGTTGATTGTTTGTCAGAATTGTATCTTTGATGCTACTAAGCTCTACTCATATCTTGAGCACTGTTGAAATGAATACTAAAACACAGTACAGAATTTTATATAAGTATATATATAAAACAAATACTTATATATAATGTATTATATATGTATTGTATTAGTTTCTGTAGATGTAAATCTGTTGAAACTCAAGTGTTTATAAAAAGTGCTCAATAACAAGTAGAGCTGTTTATAAGTATAAATTTTTATTTACACAAACATTATTGGTTACATATGTGCATACATGTTTCGGTTGCACTCTTCGCAGAGAGTCAACCTCATCAGACCAAGGATTCAGAGTAATGAGATGGGTTTGCAGAATTTTTTTTTTTTTTTAAATCTGCAAACCCATCTCATTACTCTGAATCCTTGGTCTGATGAGGTTGACTCTCTGCGAAGAGTGCAACCGAAATCAAAATTTATACTTATATGTATTATATATCTATATATATATATATATATATATATCTCACAGTAATGTTATGTTTTTTGGAAATGTGAAAAAAATAAAAATAAAATAATAAAATAAAAACATGGTTATTGGAATATATAATATGAACCTGACTTACTATATATATATATATATATATATATATAAGCTATGAAAATATATTTATAGCAATAAAGCTACACAGAGGCCCCCGCGTTTCATCCGCGGGGGAGGGGGGGATATTCAGGCTAAAACACGGAAGCCTCTGTGTAACTTAATTGCCATAAATATATTTTCATAACTTACTACCTAGCTCTACTTATGTATCGAGCACTATTGAAGTAAATACTGAAAATTGATACATAAAAAATTATATCTCCTTATAAAATTTTATGTGGATACATGAAATAGTTATATATATATATATATATATATAAACTTCTTTTGTTAAATGGTGGGAAAAAATCCCAGCAGAGTGCTCGATTAATTGAAAATCAAAATTAAGAGCGTAATATTTATTTTTGGGTACATAAATATTAGTACAACATTAGTACTGTCGGTTTCAAGCTCAGAAGGACTTAACAATGCGGTAATGTTCAGCTTATGTTGTAACCTGAGTTGACAACATAAGCTGAAGAGTCGGATTGTTAAGTCCTTCTGAGCTTGAAACCGACGGGACTAATGTTGTACTAATTTTTCTGTACCCAAAAATAAATGAATATTCATGACACTCTAAAGCAAATAAGTATCCAAACGAGAGTGATACGTGAATTCAAATTTCTGTAATGGGTGACAAGAGAGCCGGAGGGTTAAGTCCTTTGGAGCTTGAAACCGACGGTACTGATGTACTAATTTTCTGTACCAATATATATATATATATTTATATGAAAAAGGAAAACCCCAAAAAATATTTATGTAGTCATCAACGTTTCGTCTTTATTGTCAGACTTCCTCAGGATGATTTGTTTGATTACCACATAATAACGGAGAAATTTTTTTTGAAGAAAAAAAAATCATACACGTACAAACATTTTTTTGCCAGCAGGCTCAGAGCTTGCGGCCGATATTAGCAAAAAAATCAAATTATGAGAAACAATTAGATGGTGGCAGTGGTAGCAATGAGGGTGTAGGATTTGTTAGGAAGTGGGAGAGGTGAAAATGGGGGGAAAAATGTAGGAGGCGAGTCGTGGTTTAACCCGGATCAAGTTAAATTTTGAAGGGGGTGAAATGCTATTTGAATCAATTTCTTAATTTAATTTTTCTATGAAAAACGTCAGGGGTCAAAGATTGTCTGAGTTATGTGTTAGGGGGGGGGGGATCTTATTGCTACCACTGTCACCATCTAACATGATCATATATATATATATATATATATATATATATATAATCGATCAATTTTATTGGTCGTAACAAATAGCAAGCGATGTAAACAAAAAACCCAGAAGATTTTGCATCTATATATCATCTGAATGTTTGTGAAAGGCAACTTTAAATCTGCATATCGTAGGTATCGTCACTACCTCTACTGATAGGCGGTTCCGCACACACAAAATTAATAAAGTGGAGAAGGAACCGACAATGTTTATAAATCAAAACTTGTTGGGTTTGAAAAAAAAAAAAACCTGGCGCCTGAACCGCGACATGTCTGCGCTGTAAACAAAGGCACGGAACTGCTAGACCGGTAGTCGTCTCGTGTGACCAGCTCAGTCGCTGCGACGGATACTCACTGCTACAACTAACGGCGAGCGAAGTCACGTCGTGTGACTGAGGCTTTATTCTGCAACGTAACTTGAGACACGGCTGAACACGCTTAAAGTCTTCTTGGATATTATGTTTGCTTTATTCACATACATGAGTTCTTCTTTCTTTTCATAAACAGAATATTTTGTGAACAGCACTAAAAAATGTTAGTAATTTGTGTGTCTGTATGTAGGTAGGTGCGTGTATTTATATATTTGACATTGGATTTATTCCCGTTTTTTTTTTTTTTTTTTTTTTTTTTTTTTTTTCCCCCCCCTTTCCCCAAGTCTTTTATTTTCTGGGTAGTGAAGGATTGCTCTAGAAATACCGTTATGAAAAGACTGTTTGGACAAATTTTATATTATAGTACTGAAAATAAACATTGTCTGTAAACAACTTTAATACCATTGTGTATTTGAAATTTATTTATAAAATTTAGAAAAACCAAGAAACGTGTGTGTGTGTGTGTGTGTGTATATATATATATAATATTTATGAATAAATATAAAATTATTTATACCTAGACGCTAGCGTTTCAAGCTTATTGCTCTCATCAGTGCAGGGAAGTAACAATTTCAGACGGTCGGGAGGCGCGAACCCGGTACACAGTCAGCCATATCCACGGAAACTGTTACGTAATTTAGGGAAATTAAGATCTATATGTACCTAGAAGCAGGCACAGATATATATATATAATCACACACACGTTTCTTGGTTTTTCTAAATTCTATAAATAAATTTCAAATAGAGGCTTTCTTAAAGATGTGAAATCTATCTTTATATATACACACACACATTATATATATATATATATATATATATAATATATGGAAATTGAAAAAGGAAAACCTCAAAATATTATGCACCAACCATTGATGTTACTGTTTTTTCCTTTCCCTTTGTTTCAAACATTTTGTACTTGTATGTTATTTTCTTCAATCATCCTGAGGAAGTCTTATAATAAAGACGAAACGTTGATGAATACATAAATAATATTTTTTGTTTTTCCTTTTTCAATTTTCGTCATTCTTTTATTATATATATATATATGATAATTTTATTTACAGACGTACAAAATCTGCGACACTGGCATGTCGATGTTATCGATCAGCAGTTACTATAAAGTGAGATCTCATCAGGCAGTTAGAATCCGATCTTAACCTCAGATCATATTTGGAGAGAATGAAATGGAGGGATAAAGAAAAAGAAGTTTAACATTTCAAAAATTGAGGCCGTTAAAAAATTTAAAATCTAAAAAATTTAAAAACTAATCTGAAACAAACAGGGCAAATAAATAAATAAAAAAATATAAGGTGGAAAGAGGGGCATATAATGAAGGGAGAAGTTATGGGAAGTGTTTTTACTTCAGACGATATCGTTTCGGGTTTTTTACTCTCATCAGTGCAGGAATGGCGGTTGTAGGCGGTCGCATGGGATCAAACACAGTTCGTAGATTCAGGCTAGAATTTCTAGACAAACGCTCAGGACAACACAGCTGTCGACACAGACAGTAATTGAAATTGAGATACTTGAGGAGACAGGGGGAAGTGTCATTGCTACCTACAGTGTTCAACATGTGTGTGTGTATATATATATATATATATATATATAATTGAAAAGTTGTCATTTCAAATTTATTTTACCTGATGTCTGTTGGAAATTAGTGGAACTGGTTAAATAAATTGGTTAAAAGATATATGTGACGACTGGTTTAAGAAAGTGTTAAGTAAGGTCCGTGTGTTTTCAGTTCAGAGCTATATAGTTGTCTTATAAAAACCGTATATATATATTTACTTCATTTAAACATTATTGATATTACTGTGTAAGTAATTGGGATTAGTAAAATGTACTCACTTAGAATCTGTGATTGTGGCATTTTTTATTTAATATATCTCTTTTCTTTCAATTTACTTCAGTCAAAGTTCTCAAAAATCAAGGGAGCCCTTCTTGGGGCTAACACTTTATCTCTATATGAGATATATAGATATTCTGCACATCATCGGAGAGTGACCAGCGTTCTAGCAGGCCCTAAACTGCTCGGAGTGCAGCTGTTGTTGAAAGGGTGCGAAAAAAGAAATAATGCGGAACTCGATGGCAGAGATGAACACCATTCCAAAAGAAGACTTCCAGGGGTGTTTCCGGCAGTGGATGGATCGGTGGGTTAAGTGTGTGCAAGCATAAGGGGCCTACTTTGAAGGCGATTAGGGTACCAACCCCCCTGTTACCTATTTGAAATATTTTTTATGGCCTAAGGCCGTATACTCTTCAGACAAACCTCGTATATATACATGTATATATATATATATATATATATATATATATATAATGAAAATTATAACTGAAAGGTAAACTTTTAGAGAGTTAGACCTATTGTGACATAAGGAAAGCTCAATATACTGGATAGAGCAAAAATATGGTAAGTCAATGAAAATTGATTAGACCTGCAAATGGTAGCAAATCAATATCTTCAGTTGTTCAAAACAAGGAGCAGTTTAGTTAATAAAAACATTTATTTTTCTTCTCTTTCATTCCTTAAACCAGGCTTTTCAAAGATTAAAATCTTATCATCAGAGGAGAATTATTAAGGAGACTGTCAAAGTTCTAAAATTGAAAGAGTTTTTTTTTAAAAAAAAAAAGAAGAAAAATAAATGTTTTTTTATTAACTAAACTGCTCCTTGTTTTGAACAACTGAAGATATCGATTTGCTTCCATTTGCAGGTCTAATCAATTTTCATTGACTTACCATATATATATATAGAGAGAGAGAGAGATAGAAGAAAGAAGAGTGATAAATATGCGACGATTGTCCAAATTTATTTCAAATTTCAATTGTTCAATGCAAGGTGTATTCAGTAATAAACTAGTGTTTATTATTCTTTCCTTAAACCAAGGCTTTTCAAAGATCGAAATCTTATCAGAGGAGAAAATACAGATGGATAAGTTGGCTTTCGAAAAAACCAAAGTTCAAATATTTGAAAAATATGAAAATTATTATTAAAAATTATTAAAATAATTTTTGTTAAAAAAACGTATTGAATGAAAAGAAAAGTTCCGTGAAAAAGATATGCAAATTGTCCGGGTTGTATATATATATATATATGAGAAAGAAGGGGGGAGAAAAAGAAGGGGAAGCACCAGCAATACCAGATTTTTTATTTAAATCTGCGACCCACCCCCCCACCCCCCCCCCACCCCCCCGTACAAAAAATCATCACTTCCGTTTTCCCTGCTACTCCCACCACCTTTTTGGGGTGCTCTTTCTCTCCCCCCCCCCTCTCAACACTACGATTTAAAGGTACACCAATTGGTTGGGCCAACAAACTCTGACCCCCCCCCCTCCAAAAAATAAAAAATAAATTAAAAACAACTTTTATACAAGTTTAAGTTGATCTTATGTTTAACTCTTTAACTTGAAGAAGCCAACGTTTCATCTGATACGTGCTCAACTCCGTCCAATATTTTAACATTTTTTTTTATATAATAACGAACCCCCAAAAAATATAGTAAATCTGCTAAAGATAAAATAATAATCTATTATATAAAGTAAAGTTGTGTGTCCAGCTAAAAATCAAAAACTACACAAGACACACAAAGCTGATATATTCTTTTTCAGCTGTGTGTGTGCGCGTGTTAATTGGGGAGTACGGGGATCTTCTTTTTATAATTTACAATCTAGAACGTTTTTCACTCAAAATGCTAAGCATTTATCCACAATGTAGAAAATATTTGTAAATAGAAAACTGTGAGAAATAGTAAAAATGAAAACGAACAGTTAATTAACGAGAGTACGTTTTGTGAAGTAATATGCAAATTAGTAACCTCAATTAACTTTAGACATGAGTGAGTATATTGAAAGCTGCTCTTTTTTTTTTTAATAAGAAGTTGGCCTTTTTAATCTCACAGTCAGTTCAACAAATGACCCAACTTAATAAATATATAGATTGATAGGTGCGCATGTACACAAATACTCATGAGTAGTACTTATGGCAAGAGAGCTACACAGAAACTTTTGTTTCATTCCAAAGATGGGCTTATCAGGGTAACTGCAACAATTTTTTTTTTTTTTTAAATGGAAATCGCTCGAGACAAGGCATGAAGCCACTTGATGTAAGTAGCTAAAAAAAATTAGCCAACAGTAAGTGTTCTATGAATAGATTCCGATCCAGAAAACAGCAATTCTTCCCACTTTGTCAGAAACATCGCGCATGAAATGTGAGGACTAAAGAACAAAATAATGGAAGCGAGTTACGAGGCTGCCGAAAGTAAACCCAGGTTCACTTTCTACTCCTAAAATTAACATTCTACAATCGCTTTTAGAAGTTTCATTGAACTCCTGCCCCTATCTATTAAAGTTCTTAGTTTTATTGTCTTTACAACGTGGAAACCTGTAAAATTTGATTGGCTGATCGAAATGAATCGAGGTTGGGGGAGGGGTGTAATCCTTCGTTTCGGCAATAAAACGAAATAAACGGCTGCAGATAGCAAGGCCAACCGGGGGTTTTGATATTGTTAGAAACAAATTTATTCGTATTTCGATAATTTTCAACCAGATGTTCTTGAACAGAACTTTTGGGAACTTTCAACATCTCTGCGAGCTCCCAAGTTATTGTCCAACTCGGAAGAAGTATGTCACCCCGAAAGACCCTCAAAGTTGAAATCTTTGAATTTTGTAAACCATTTTTCGGAATAATTAACACGTAGCAGCTTGACCAAACACTTTAACACTCTTTTTTTTTAAGAAACACGTAATGGCTGAGAAAAGTTAGAATTATGCTTAGAAGTAGAGAAGGTAAGCTCGGGGAACTTCTGCCATTACTAACCAGCAGAGCATTACCACTGTTGAGGGAAGGGTCTATCAGTGAGGGTTGAGGACATGCGTTGCATGGAGAGAAACGATAAATCTGGACTGTATAGGGAGATGTGTGCAGAACGGGAGACTTAGATTCTATGGCCACGTTGAAAAAATGCATGCGAGTTCTTTGTTTAGTAGATGTAGAACAGTTGAGGTAGCAGGGTCAGTACACATAGAAGGCCAAAGAAAAACCTGGGAGGAAGTGATAAGAATGGACTTGAGATACCATTGGAGCACAGGGTGGATCAGGTGCTAGTGTGATTGCAAGAGTTAGGAGTGGATAGAGGAGTAAGTTCAGGGAACTTCTGTCATTACTAACCAGCAGAGCGTTACCACTGTCGACCAAGGGAAGAGTCTATCAGACATGCGTACGCAGTGTGATGGTGTACGGAGGTGAAGTGAAACCTGGTCAGTGCGGGTTGAGGACATGCGTTGCGTGAAAAGAAATTATATGTGAATGATATGATGGATGTGTAGTGTGAGTCTTAAAGGCAGGCTTAGATCTGATGACCTCAGAGGAAGATTAAATCTGGACAGTGTAGAGAGATGTGTGCGGAACAGGACACTTTGACTGTATGGCCATTTTAAAAATGGATAAGAGTTCTTGGGTCAGTATATGTAGAACAGTTGAGGTAGCAAGGTTAGTTGGGAAGGCCAAGGAAAACATAGGTAGAAGTGATAAGAATGGACTTGAGAGAAAGAGGGATAAATAAAGACCTGGCCAGAGATAGGTTAGTTTGGAAGGCAATTTCTAAAACTATCCAATGCATGCCAGTATGTAAAACCGAATATGATATATATATATATATATATATATATATATATATATAAATTTTTCTTTTGTCGTAACATTTTTTATTCTGTGTTTTTAAATTGTTTTTTGTTTTTTAACAAAAGTTTATTCAAATTAAATTGTTATTGGATGGTGATTAATGAAAATGATTTCATTTGTTGGATTGCGCAAAACAAATGTAATGCTAAGTTCACTTTCTTTTAAAATTTTTTTTTTTTTTAATGATTTTTGAAGAAAAAAATTTAATGATTTTTTAATATTTTTTAATGATTAAATAATTTTTTTTTTAATGAATTTAAAAAAAAAAAAATTAATGATTTTTCAAATATTTTTTTTAATAATTAAATAAATTAAAAAAAAATTTGTTTTTTTTTTTTTGGTCACGTCCATTTTCATGTGAGTCTCTTTTTTTTCCATTGTTTCTCTTATTCGTGAGATTTTATTTCTTTCGTCTGTGCACAATCCAAAAAACAATGTGTCAACTAATTCCTTTGAAGATCAGTTCGTTGATTTTTACTGAATCTTTTTCTATTGATTATTTTGACCAATTAACAACCTCTGATTTTGATTTTCTAATTCATACGCAAAAGGGATTTTATTCTCTTTTTGAAAATGATCTCGACATTTTTCTGTTTTCTCCGCAACTGAATGTCTGACATTCCTTGAAAACAATACAGAAATACTCATGACAGATTCTTTTTGAAAAAAAAATAAATAAATAAAATAAATGTTTTCTTTTTATCACCTTAAATTTTTTTTTTTTTTAATTTCAAAATTGTTATGAATTCATGAAAAGCAGAATTGGTTCAGTCAATATTTGGAAATTGAGCCATGATTATTGTCTTTGAGTCATGATTGTCTTTTTTGAGCTATGATTATTGTTTTTTTGTTTTGTTTTTTTTAGCTATGATTATTGGGGTGGGGGGTTGAACCATGATTATTGTTCTTTTTTTTTTTTGAACCATGATTATTGTTCTTT
>OY744541.1:9637582-9655082 GCA_963556195.1 Sepiola atlantica | reverse complement strand
TTAATTCAATATTCCCTTGAAACTTCCTCCTTCAGAGGAAACTAACTCAACCAGCTCAGGGTGAATGCCGTACCAGGTTGCACACCCGCCTTCATTGATGGTTGTGACTTCTGCGCGGATGAAAGTTGTGTGATTCAGTACGACTGCGGTACTTTCTTTTTGTTGAATCAAGCGCAATGCTTCGGTGCTTTCGAACAAACACCA
Organism: Sepiola atlantica; assembly: GCA_963556195.1. Classification (NCBI taxonomy): domain Eukaryota; kingdom Metazoa; phylum Mollusca; class Cephalopoda; order Sepiida; family Sepiolidae; genus Sepiola; species Sepiola atlantica. Next base: position 9,654,878 of record OY744541.1, on the reverse strand, counting down.
TCAAATCACAACATCGGAGAGTCGGTCAGCTGTGCAACTGCATGAAAGGTGTCACAATACAATTATGATACGTAACAGGAAAACTTTTTTTCTTTTCTTTTTTTTTCTCTTTTCTTTTTTTTTCTCTTTTAAATAAAAAAAAATTTTTTTTCTTTTTTTTTCTTTTATTTCTTTTTTTCTTTTTTTCTTTTCTTTTTCTCTTTTCTTTTCTTTTTTTTTCTCTTTTAAATAAAAAAAAATTTCTTTTCTTTCTTCTCTTTTTTTCCTTTTTCTTTTCTTTTTTTCCTTTTTTTCTTTTTTACTTTTTTTTTTCTTTCCTTTTTTTTTCTTTTTTTCTTTTTTTTCTCTTTTCTTTACTTTTTTTTTCTCTTTTTAAATAAAAATTTTTTTTTTCTTTTCTTTCTTTTTCTTTTATTTCTTTTTTTTCTTTTCTTTCCTTTCCTTTTTCTTTTCTTTTTTTTCTTTTCTTTTTTTTCTTTTTCGTTTCCTTTTTTTCTTTTTTTTTACTTTTTCTTTTTTTTCTTTTTTTCCTTCCTTTTTTTTTTCTTTTGTTAGTTTAGCTATGAATGGAGCTTTGTCATTGTATTTGTTAAAAACATATTTTTTATTTTGGTTCGGAATGTTTGAAATGAGGATTGATAATTTGTAATATTTGGACTACTATTCTCATCTTGGTTGTTATAAAAATAACATTTCGACCAATGTAACCTCTGACATAAAATATTCCTGAGTTAAAAAAGATGCACCTTCATGGCTGATGAAACGAGAACAATCTACTCCCATGGATTAAATAAAAGGTTAAGTTCTGAAATTCCATATCGGTTTCAGAGTTCGGCATAAAAGATTCCCGAGTTTGAAAATATACACCTGAAGAAGGTCAGAGGTTACATCGACCTAAACATTGTAAAAATAACAACCAAGATGAGAATAGTAGTCCAAATAGTACAATATATATATATATATATATGGGAAAATGAAAAAGGAAAACCAAAAAATGGATGTTTTTTATGTGTACATCAACGTTTCGTCTTTATTTATAAGACTTCATCAGGATGATAATATAGAGATATAATAATATTATCATCCTGATGAAGTCTTATAAATAAAGACGAAACGTTGATGTACACATAAAAAACATCCATTTTTTGGTTTTCCCTTTTCATTTTCCCATCACGTCGGATTACCTTCATCCTTCTCTTCCCATATATATATATATATATATATATATATATAAATGAATAAATGCGAAAGTTTTTTTCATTTATCCAATATTTACATCAAAACGGGTTACTGTTATTTAAATCAATAATACAACATTTTATTTACCTTCCCAGGAGGTTAGGCACAAGGCCAGTTTTATCTTCCTCCCACAAGGTAAGATGTGACCCAAGGTCGGGTTGGGAAAGTGGGACTTGAAAAGCCAGCGTCCGAGAAGGTGAGCACTCTTGCCATTAAAAATTGCCTGGACAGCTCCGTCGACATTCCCCAGTAGGGGCGCCTCAGGCAGTAAGCAATAAACTTACTCCTCCCCAAAGAGGGGAGGCAAAGCCTGGGAGGGTGGCCATCCTAGAACTGCACAGGACAGACCCATAGACTGGCGTAAATCAAGCCCCGAAGGCCAAGACGATACCAGTTTATGGGGTGTAGTATCCATCGGAACAAAGGCCGATCAATGATACGACATAAAATCTTGATATTCTGTATATATAGTGAAGATAAAAGATTAAGCAAGAACATTTTGACTGCCTAATTAGCATAACTACTTTTTAACCGTTCATAATTATGTTTAGTATTATTAATTTGGAATTGCATTGGCTTATGTTGGCTATCTATATGCAATAGTTTTGTCTATATTAACAGTAATTAATTAAAGTTATTTAATAAATAAATCGGAAAAATAACTAAAACACCTTAAGTTTTAACTCCATGAGCTCACTGACGAGAAGAGAAAGAGGAGTGGGAGATAGAGTGTGGCTGTCCGCTACCCCCCCCCCCCACCCCCCCAAAAAAAAACTTTTTTTTTTACCGTTTTTAACTTGATGGAAAGAAGAAAAGAAAACATTATTTTATCATTTAAAGTGGGGAAAATTTTCGTTAATCTAGTTCAGTCCAACTTATGGTTAGTGTTAAAAACATATTAACTGCCTTAACAATCTAGACCTTAAGAAGAATCTCATTCTTAAGAGGGGGGATAATTTAGCTGAGGATATTAATCTGCAAATTTACCAAAGTTTATAAAAATGATGGAATTCTCTGAGTACAAATTTTTTTTTTAATTAACGCCCCCTCCCAATAAATTGCTAGTATATATATATATAATGGAAATTAGAAAAAGGAAAACCAAAAATATTATTTACGTATTCATCAACGTTTCGTCTTTATTGTAAGACTTCCTCAGGATGATTGTCTGAAGGAAAATAAACAAACACAAATACGAAATGATTGAAACAAGAGGTGATGGCTGGTGTGAGCTTAAACTTGGGGCCGCTTATGAAAAAAAATAATATATATTATATATATTACATATATAAACTTGGGGACGCTTATGAAAAAAATTATATATATTATATATATAAACTTGGGTCCGCTTATGAAAAAAATAATATATATTATATATATTATATATATAAACTTGGGGACGCTTATGAAAAAAATAATATATTATATATATATTATATATATATAAACTTGGGGCCGCTTATGAAAAAAATAATATATATTATATATATAAACTTGGGGCCGCTTATGAAAAAAAAATAATATATATTATATATATAAACTTGGGGCCGCTTATGAAAAAAAATAATATATATTATGTATATTATATATATAAACTTGGGGCCGCTTAAGAACAAAAATAATATATATTATATATATAATATATATAAACTTGGGGCCGCTTATGAAAAAAATAATATATATTATATATATAATATATATAAACTTGGGGCCGCTCATGAAAAAAATAATATATATTATATATATAATATATATAAACTTGGGGTCGCTTATGAAAAAAAATATATATATTATATATATAATATATATAAACTTGGGGCCGCTTATGAAAAAAAAAATATATATGATATATATAATATATATAAACTTGGGCCGCTTATGAAAAAAAAATATATGTTATATATATAATACCGTGTAGTCTTGGTGTCCTTCCAAATATGTCTTTACTGTTGAGTTTTTTTTAAACGGCCAGTAATTTACAATTTTAAAAAAGAGCGTCTTAATATTGAGATGTTACATGCGAAAGTGATTACATTCTGAGCGCGTTCAAGATTCAAACGTATAATTGCTTAATGGATAAGAATTTGGTAACGTTAATAACTATGCTAAACACTTTAAAATGTTGTGACGAGTTTCGTAATTCACATCATTGATTGTGGGATGTTTAGTTTTTATGTAGAGAGCTTCAAGAATTTTTAATCTTTTGGTGTTGGTATCATGTATTACAGGGTGATTCATAATTCACTTAGCTATTTATTTTTGAAATTCTAAAGTTTAAAAATACGGTAATACAAAACAGAAAGTTTATTCAACAAATTCATTTATGGAAGTTTTAAATTACAGCAAATTTTCAAAATTTCCACCTTCGTTCTGCATGCATAGCTCCATTCTTTTTTGCAAGGAATTTACGACTCTTTGTAGCATATTTGATTGATTATGAAATCAATATATATAGAAACAAATATATAAACGAACAAATTTAAAATAACAAATAGCAGTAATTAGAGAGTAAGATAACAATCATCAAAAGTTCATAGTATGTTTGTGCTTCATATGGTAATCATTTTAAATAGCTAAGTGAAGTGACTTATGAATCACCCTGTATTTTAGTATTGTTAAGAGGGTCAGTCATGTTATATATATATATATATATATATATATATATATATATATATATCAATCATAAAATTACGTTAGTAATCTAATTTTCATATATAAATTATTATTATCATTTCTGATGATCTAAATAAATAAATAAAAACCCAACGTTGACTTTTTATTATAGAAAAGAAGGATTTCTTTCCAAATTCATTTCAGACGGCAGGATAAGTCTGAGGTGGTTGTCTGACTTGCTACATTTTTTTTTTTTCGCTTCCTCTCACCACTTGAAATGGTTTCGTCTGGGGGCTAGAAAAAGACGTGTGCTTTACACCCTAACTTTTGTGTGACGGGATGGAAGTATATATATTTATATACGAATAAATAAACTTGGTTTTTATTATAGAGTGGAGGATAAATGGTTTGTTTTCTTCTACAATTTGAGAAATGTTTTTTGTTTTTTTGGTTAAAAAAAAATATAGAAAGATGATTTTATTGATGAGAGTAAAAGTGAATTTTACTCTCATCGTGTTTTTTTTATCTTTACGTTTTGGCTGTTGTACTTACAGACCAGACGGGGGGGGGGGTGTATGAGTGATGGGTTAGGGTTGGGGTTAGGGTTAATATTAGGATTCGCACTGATGCAGACTGGAATTGACTAATCTGACTTCAAATGCAATCAAATCCACTATATTCATTTTATACTGTAATACCTCTAGGCGTGGTGCATCATCCACTCTTAGACAAGGTCCAAAAAAGAGTCGCCAAATTAATAGGTCCTTCACTATCCACCAAGCTCCAGTCCCTGTCCCATCGCCGCAATGTTGCTTCCTTGTGCCTGTTTTACAAGTACTTCAATGGATTGTGCTCTGATGATTATGCTCTTATAGATGACGCGCCATGTTTCTGTGACTTCGCGTCGTCAACGTTCGGGCAGGTCTCGGAAGCACCCGAGAGTTGACGAAACTATCAACCAATCAGGTTGCAGCAGGCAGACGATAACTTTTGGAAGAAATTAATCGCGTTCAATAACAAAAAATGAATTTCTATCTCTCCCGAAGGACTAATTGAGTTTTTTTGAAAAACACGGAAAAAAAACAAAAAAAACATTGAAAGAAAAAAATGAAAAAATACCCAAAACCATTTGCTTAACAAATCAAACAAAATCAGCATTTGAAATTTTCTGGTGAACAAATAAAAAAAACTTATTTAAAATAACATTTGATTAGCAATGGTTCTTTTGACAAAAAACAAACAAAAATAAACATCTAATTACTAACAGTTGTTTAGCTATGGTTTGTTCGTTCTTTATTTTTATATATGTATTTTAGTTTGATTTTCTTTGTCGTTTGTGAGGTAAAGGAGAATTTGAATTGAACACTTGGTTTGCTTTGGTTGTTTTGTTTTACGGCATATCAACCCTTTTCGGGTTATTTTAATGCCGAATCCGGTCATTTTGGTAAAAGTTTTTATGCTTCAAGTTCTTCATATCTTCAAATGTTTATTCATGGTGTTTCGTTTGGTTGTTTTGTTATTTTTATTTTTAGCTTTGCAGAACATGATTGAGTTTTGCAAAGGGAAAAGAAAAAGAAAAACAATAACATCAATGTTTGGTGCATTTTAAGTTAGGAAGCCGGTATCTTCAGAGAGCTTGATCTGGTAACACCGGGGTGAACACTCGGATATCTATGTATCTCATATAGAGATCAAGTGTTAGCACCAGGAAGGAGCCCCTTGATTTCTGAGATCTAACTCAAGTGAAATGAAAAAAATAAAAATGAAAAGTCACAAAGATTATTTGTTCACAATCAGCAAAGTAATAAAAATAATAAGCGTAAACGAGTCAATTAGACAATTTTTCTTTTATTTACGTAAAAGTTCATGTTATTTTACATACAGACAATAGAGTTTGAATTACCTACTGGGACACCTTCCTCGAGTGTCTTCAGTCTCTATGTACAAGGGTTTGTCAAGACAACCTGACATAAGGATACTTCCTCCACAAGTCAACCCTGACCAAATATTCAAAATAACATAGTATTCGAAGCCCAATCCCCTCGACACGGCTATACACTGGCTCATATGAGGAATGGTGCATCTTCTCCTAGCAATGTTACTTTAAGTAACAGCACTAAGCTGGATACTCCACCAGACCAGATGAATTCTTGTGCTGGAAAGACCAAGAAACTACAAGAAAGTTATACTATAAACTATTAAACTGGTCAATTTTGGAGAGAAAAATTAACGTTCTTAATTCTTTACTAACTCATCGTTTGAGAGGTAAAGGAGAACTTTAATAGAATATTCGAATATCTATGTATAGAGATCAAATGTTAGCCCCAGGAAGGGGACCCTGGACTTCTAAGAACTTCGACTGAAGTAAAATAAAACAAAAGCGAGAAACATGCATAGATGAGAACGGTACCAGATAAAAGACTAAGATAAATTTAAAAAGAAAAACAAAACAACAAATAAATGATTAAACATAACATTTTTTTTAAGTATAATAAAATAGAGTTTGAATATTTGTATAAAATATTTTGTTGAAACAAAAATCAATTTGTATAAAATATTTTGTTGAAACAAAAATCAATTTCTATAAAATATTTTGTTGAAACAAAAAAAAATTGTATCAAATATTTTGTTGAAACAAAAAAAAATTGTATAAAATATTTTGTTGAAACAAAAAAACATTGTATAAAATATTTTGTTGAAACAAAAATCAATTTGTATAAAATATTTTGTTGAAACAAAAAAACATTGTATAAAATATTTTGTTGAAACAAAAATCAATTTGTATAAAATATTTTGTTGAAACAAAAAAAAATTGTATAAAATATTTTGTTGAAACAAAAAAATAATTTGTATAAAATATTTTGTTGAAACAAAAAACAATTTGTATAAAATATTTTGTTGAAACAAAAAAACATTGTATAAAATATTTTGTTGAAACAAAAATCAATTTGTATAAAATATTTTGTTGAAACAAAAAAAAATTGTATAAAATATTTTGTTGAAACAAAAAAATAATTTGTATAAAATATTTTGTTGAAACAAAAAAACAATTTGTATAAAATATTTTGTTGAAACAAAAAAACATTGTATAAAATATTTTGTTGAAACAAAAATCAATTTGTATAAAATATTTTGTTGAAACAAAAAACAATTTATATAAAATATTTTGTTGAAACAAAAAACAGGTGGACGGATGAAAAAAGGGGGGGGCGGCATGTTTTTCATTTAAGGGCAAGAACAGTAACACAAGCTGATTGGGCAAATTGGGTGTTTGCATTTTGATAGGCACATTGTACCGACTGCACCGGGCACGTAGGGGCCTGTGGCTTTACAGACCATGGTCAAGGGGCATTTGATCCATGGGTTGTTATTGTCGCTCGGGGACAGGGTAGTTGCTGGCATTTGGGTCGTTTTTATAACTGGTTTCTTTGTTGTGGTCGTACGAGGTGGGACGTTTCCGTTCGGCACGATAGCAATGTCAGAGCAGCCGTAAAAGTGTTCTTGCTGCACACCGCAGCCAATGCAGCATTTACCGCCAGTTTCGCAACCCCAACGATTTCCTGTGTGGAATAAAAAAAAAATGTTAATCTTTATTTTGTTGTTGACATACACCACCACCATCATCATCATCATCATCATCATCATCATCATCATCATCATCGTCGGTTTAACGCCCGTTTTACATGCTGGCATGTGTTGGACAGCTTTAAGAAACTGACTTTCCAACTAACCTATCTCTAGATGGGTCTTTAGTTATCCCTCTTTCCCTCAGGTCCATTCATATCACTTCCTCCCATGTTTTCCTTAGGCCTTCCCCTGTGAACTGAACCTGCTACCTCAACTGTTCTACATCTGCTAATCCAAGAACTCTCATCCATTCTTTCAACATGGCCATACTCCTGTTCTGCACACATCTCTCTATACTGTCCAGATTTAATCTTCCTCTGAGGTCATCAGAACTAAGCCTGTCTTTAAGACTCATATTACACGTCCATCGTATCATTCTTATATCATTTCTCTCCATACAACGCATGTCCTCAACTCTCACTGGCCAGATTTCACTTCCATACATCATCACACTGCATACAAATGCCTAATAGACTCGTCCCTTGGTCGACAGTGGTGACGCTCTGCTGGTTAGTAATGGCAAACAATGACAGTGAGGAGAACATGAGAGTATTATAAAATTTTATAAATCCACTGGCCTTGTAGACTCTTCCGTTAGTCGACAGTAGCAACGCTCTGCTCATTGTAATATGTTCCCCCACAGCAATATTTGAAATTAGGAAGTGTGAAAATGCAGTAGACTACATGTTCTTTATTAATGTATCTGAATGGCGGACGTTGCAAATGTTAGATGTTTGACCGGAGATAATAGGGGGGGGGCCACCCCAGAAGTTTGTTTCCCTTTGAGATGAATTAAGTGTCTTATAAAAGGCGGGACCCATGCTGGGATGTTCATAGATTGTCGCCATGATAATTCTCTGTCTGACAGTTATCACAGGTTGAGATCTTGAATGGCTAAGTGCTTGGGTGACCCACCGATGACCAATGAAAAGATTCAATCAACAGGAAGAAGGAGACGGGAGGGGCTATAGCTGGCCCACTGGGCATGACAGGAAGTTGATGGTTTGCTGGGAGAGCTGGTAGGCAGTTGGAGTTGAACTTTCGAGGTGGCAATTAGCTTTCAGTGGTCAGTTGTGTCAGGTTGGACTTATGTTTTATTTCACCGGGATAGAGAGATCTCATTTGCAAGTGTGCCATTCAGCAAATGAAGTTGTTAATTGTTGGTAAACTTGACTCGTGGTTGTTACTTGGCATCAGAGTTCTTTGTTGCAGCACTGAGTGGGGAGATGCACGAACAATCCGCATAAATACATGCTACCAGAAGCCGCCTCTGCCAACCCATTACTTCTGTACTTTACGTTAATACTTAATTTCTTTTTAATTTCTGTTTGTGTTATTTCTTGCGGCCTTTTAAGACCACAACAGGAATCGATATCGAATTTATAATTGAACCCTTTATTTACTTCATGAGAGTTGATTGTTCTCGTTCCATCAGCCATCGACCGATAGGGTAACGGTTAAAGGCGTTGATTAAAAATCAGTTCTAAGTGACAGTTTGCTAAAGGAAGAGAGGTTCAATCCTTACTGCAGGTGATAATAATTTGTGATAATATAATAATCAATTAAAACTTCTAACCGATCATGGCTGGCGGAGTTTGGATAATCTATCCCCATGGATTAAATAAAGGGTTCAGTTTGAAGTTCCGTATAAGTTTCCGAGTAAAAAATAGATTCACAGGTTAGAAAAGATGCAACTGAAGAGGTTACATCGGCCGAAACGTTGTGAAAATAACAACCTAGATGAGAATCGTAGTTGGAATAATCCAAATTTGAAATAGCATTACCATCTCTAAATGCGCAAATTGAATGAATGTTTTTAAAAAATGTCCATTCTTCTTCATTTATAATTTAACGTAACTGATTATTTAGCTATTATTCAATACATTATTATTATAATAATAAAAATAATAATAATAATAATTAATAATGATTAATAATAATGATTAATAATAATAATTAATAATAAATAATAATAATAAAAATAATAAATAATAATAATTAATAATAATAAATAATAATAATTAATAATAATAATAATAATAAAAATAATAATTAATAATAATTAATAATAATTAATAATAATAATTAATAAAAATAATAAATAGTAATAATAAATAATAATAATAATAAAAATAATAATTAATAATAATAAATAATAATAATAATAAAAATAATAATTAATAATAATAAATAATAATAATTTTTAATAATAATAATAATTAATAATAATAATAATAAAAATAATAAATAATAATAATTAATAATAATAATAAAAATAATAATAATAATAATTAATAATAATAAGTTACGAATGCTAACCAGTCACATGGAAGTTACAACAGAAAGAAAACAACACCATGAACCAAGGAACAGAAACTGCAAGAAACATCAAAAGTTGCCCCCCCCCCAATGGCACTGACCTCGGCTGACACCACACAAAATAGTGGTAGAGGGTCAAGGAGGATGGGAAGACCGAGGAGGGACAGCACTAACCAGACCTCCACCACTAGAAGAGTGCAAAGAATGCTGAGACGTTGGGGAGGCTTATTGCCACCCAAATCCCAGAAGAGACCAATGGTCGTTGCCAGCGAGAAATCAATGGTAGGCGGCAGTTGCAATACCGCAAGGTCATTTTTGATGGTGATCGAAAAGAGGTGAAGAGTACTGGAAATCTGGGGAGGCTTGGTGTCACTCAGACTCCAGGGAACACCACCGATGACTTGTGTGATAACTCCTAGTGAGCAGAAATAACAATAATAATAATAATAGTAATAATAATAACAATAATAATAATAGTAATAATAATAACAATAATAATAATAATAATACTAATGCTTACCACAAACCCATTTCCATCTGAGTACACACTGCTTGCACGTAAGATTTGGGGGCAGTTGGAGTTTCAGTTTGATAACAGAATCTTCCTTATTAATCGGAAGTTTCGTGTCTCCATTTTCGTCAGCGAGCAAATATTTTTCGAAACATTCTTCAGTGAGGACTTTTTCTGGGCACAAAGAAAAGGAGTGCCACCCGCCATGATTGGCTGTTATCTCCACCGTTACGTCGATTACTTGGCCAACTGTGTAGTTTCTGGTGATAAAGCCCATGGCATATTTACCGCTGGCCACTTCATTCTTACGCGGCCCTGTCCATGGGTCGCCGCACACACTGCATTTACCACGCTGTAGATTCCAGTGGAACTGCAAAAGAACCAAAGACTTGCTTACAATATTCTACCAATGCTGGAAGTCACAATGACAATCATTGCTGCAAGTCAGAAAACTGAAGTCACAGAAAGTGAAGTCACAAAAACTGAAGTCACAAAAAGTGAAGTCACAAAAACTGAAGTCACAAAAAGTGAAGTCACAAAAAGTGAAGTCACAGAGAGTGACATCACAAAAAATGAAGTCACAAAAAGTGAAGTCACAAAAAGTGAAGTCACAGAAAGTGAAGTCACAGAAAGTGAAGTCACAAAAATGAAGTCACAAAAAGTGAAGTAACAAAAAATGAAGTTACAAAAAGTGAAGTCACAAAAAGTGAAGTCACAAAAAATGAATTCACAGAAAGTGAAGTCACAAAAACTGAATTCACAGAAAGTGAAGTAACAGAAAGTGAAGTCACAGAGAGTGACGTTACAAAAAGTGAAGTCACAAAAGTGAAGTCACAAAAAGTCACAGAAAGTGAAGTTAAAATAATTTAAGAGAAGAAAAAGAAATATCAATAACAACCGTGTAGTGTTCAATTGTCCCCCCTTTCCTTCAACGTGTTTGTTACATAGGAGATCACGTGATCGTTTCCCAGAAAAGAGGCTCAAGTTCTTTCAGTGTCAGTTCTTCTGCTGGACAGATGTCCGCAGACGAGCTGCCCAGCCATGCATCGTGTCGTGCACAAGTAAGCACTCGTATTGGCGGCATCACACGTGTTTAATTTGTATCGCGACATTCGTGTTATCTCGTTGTTATTGTCGTTGTTATTGTCGTTGTTATTGTCGTCCTTCTTCGAAAACATGTTTGAGATGCCTATCCTATGGAAAGACACAATAGATATCTTAAACCTTGGACCACGAGAAAAAGAAGAGGACAGTTATATAACAAGAGGATGGAATATGTACGAGTAATTAACTTCTTCATCAGATGCAAGTGATGCTGCAGCCAGAGGACTACTGTTATCAGCGTTAGTTCAAGACAAGTAAATCAGTTCTCCAGAATTTTAATTAAAAAATCATCATCATCATCATCGTCGTCATCATCATCATCATCATCGTCATCGTCATCGTCATCATCATCATCGTCATCGTCATCGTCATCATCATCGTCGTCATCGTCATCGTCGTCATCGTCATCGTCATCGTCATCGTCATCATCGTCATCGTCATCGTCATCATCATCATCGTCGTCATCGTCATCGTCGTCATTGTCATCGCCATCGTCATTATCGTCATCGTCATCGTCATCGTCATCGTCGTCATCGTCATCATCGTCATCGTCATCGTCATCATCGTCATCGTCGTCACCATCATCATCATCATCATCGTCATCGTCGTCATCATCATCATCATCATCATCGTCACCGTCATCGTCGTCATCGTCATCATCGTCATCGTCATCATCATCATCATCGTCATCGTCATCATCATCATCTTCGTCATCATCGTCATCATCGTCATCGTCATCGTCGTCATCGTCATCATCGTCATCGTCATCGTCATCATCGTCGTCGTCATCGTCATCGTCATCATCGTCGTCATCATCATCATCATCGTCATCATCGTCACCATCATCATCATCGTCATCATCGTCGTCGTCATCGTCATCATCGTCATCGTCATCATCGTCATCATCGTCATCGTCGTCATCGTCATTGTCATCGTCATCGTCATCGTCATCATCGTCATCGTCATCATCGTCATCGTCATCGTCATCGTCATCATCGTCGTCATCATCATCATCATCGTCATCATCGTCACCGTCATCATCATCGTCATCGTCATCGTCATCGTCATCATCGTCATCGTCATCATCGTCATCGTCATCGTCATCGTCGTCGTCATCGTCGTCGTCATCATCGTCATCGTCGTCATCGTCGTCATCGTCATCGTCATCGTCATCGTCACTGTCATCGTCATCATCGTCATCATCGTCATCATCGTCATCGTCATCATCGTCATCATCATCATCGTCATCATCGTCATCGTCATCGTCATCATCATCATCATCATCATCACCGTCATCATCATCGTCATCGTCATCATCATCATAGTTATCGTCGTCACCATCATCATCGTAATCGTCGTCGTCGTCATCGGTTTAAAACTATTAATTTCTCATTGACCCTTTTCCGCATGTAGAGCGTGACATTTATTTAAATAAATACACTTAAAACTATTAATTTTATTCCGAAATTGATTGGCTTAATGTAAAAAAAAAAATTAATTAATCTTGTATTGCTAATATGGCTTATATTTCAATTTTATTAACTAACCCTGCAATACTTTGAAATTGAACGACTAACCCACACGTATTAATTTCTCATTGACCCTTTTCCACATGTAGAGTGTGACATTTATTTAAATAAATAAAAGGTTTCTTACAGCAAATCCACCGCAGTTGAGTTCAGCGTCATTGTAGTTCTTGACTGTTGGAAACCCTTCTCTCCACATCGTAGTCCTGGCTGGTGGCACTTTCAGTCGCCCATGACCTTCACTGGGGTCAATCGTAGCCATTGAAAGCAATAAGATGATCAACAGGCCCTGCATCTTACGGGACCTTCTTTAAGGGGGTGACAAAAGAACGATTTAATTTACGATTGAGATCTGAAAGGAGAGAAAATATGATTTTATAAATCTGAAAAAGCGTTTCAAATGTTAAAGGTTTACAATCAAAGTATATAAAGATATATATATATATATATATATATATATATATATATATATATATATATATATATATGGGAAGAGAAGGATGAAAGTAATCCGACGTGATGGGAAAATGAAAAAGGAAAACCAAGAAATGGATGTTTTTTATGTGTACATCAACGTTTCGTCTTTATTTATAAGACTTCATCAGGATGATAAAATAGAGAAAAAATGTCATGCAAGCACAGATACATGTAGGGTAGACATATTGGGAAAAATAGAATGAAATAGTGGCCAACTACTGGGTGGACGTCCGTATTTGTTGGAGAAATAGAAATGAATGTAGAAAAGAATGAGTGGGGAAAAAATGGAAGGATGGGGTGAGCCAGGACTACTGTAGCTGGTGGTAAGAGAAAGAGGTGGGGGATGAGCAGGGGTAAAGTGGATGGCAGAGAGGGAGATGAGGAAGAGGGGGGGGTGTTTGACCAGATGGCTGCGGTTTAAGATTGAAGGGGAAAAATTAGGTTGGAATGTTTGTGTACATTCATTTCTATTTCTCCAACAAATACGGACGTCCACCCAGTAGTTGGCCACTATTTCATTCTATTTTTCCCAATATGTCTACCCTACATGTATCTGTGCTTGCATGACATTTTTTCTCTATTTTATCATCCTGATGAAGTCTTATAAATAAAGACGAAACGTTGATGTACACATAAAAAACATCCATTTTTTGGTTTTCCTTTTTCATTTTCCCATATATATATATATATATATATATATATATATATATATATATATATATATATAATGTAAATTGATCAACTATAGTTGAGGGCGACCCAAAGGCTCCCTTTTCGTTGGTTACTACACCAAGATGTAGGGGAGGGCGCAACTTCCTTACCTGGAATGCTCCACTTATTCTTGATCCTTTATAATTCTGAGTGTTTAAAAGGAGGCATCAAATACCATTTTTTGAGTTTTTGGTATGACTGAACCCAGAATTGAACTCTGATCTCTCGGCCCATTAGTGAAAACTCTAACCATTATGCGAAATGAACTGATCAAATCAAAGTATATTAGTCTTAAAATAATCTTTAGTCGTTTTCATGAATCGATTAAAAAATGCAGCCAATAAAATTGTGCACCGAAAATAATTAGGCCAATGTAACTTGCATCAGTTCCTGAATGTTGACAATCTCTTCAGATTTAAAAATAAAAATAAAGTAAAAATAAAAAATTTTAAAATTAAAAATCAAAAAAATTAAAAATCAAAAAATAAATAAATAAAATAGAATAAATAAATTAAATAAATAAATTAAATAAAAAATAAATAAATAAAATAAATAAATTTAAAAAATAAATAAAATAAATACAAAAAATAAAATAAATAAATAAAATAAAATAAATCAATAAATCAAATTTTAAAAAATAAAATGAATAAATTAATAAATAAAATAAAATAAATGAAATTAATAAATAAATAAATAAATAAAATAAAATAAATTAAATGAATAAATAAATAAATAGATAAATGAAATAAATAAATAAAATAAATAAAATAAATAAATAAAATTTGTAAATAAATAAATAAATAAAATAAAATAAAATAAATTTAATTAATAAATAAATAAATAAATAAAATAAAATAAAATAAAGTAAAATATATGAAATTAATAAATAAATAAAATAAATATTAATAATAAATAATAAATAATAAAATAAATAAATTAATAAATAAATACATGCTCTTATTATTAAATAATCGAGCACCTTGTTGGATTTATTTCTACCAAAGTAAACTATATATATATATATATATATATATATATATATATATATATATATATATATATATATATATACACGTATCGTCTTTATTATAAAACTTCGTCAGGATGATTTGTCTGAAGAACAAATCACACAAGTACAAGTTTGGAACGGTGACGACAGCCGGCTCAGAACCTGCGGCAGATTGAGCAAAACATCAAAATATGAGATACAAATAGATGGTGGCAGTGGTAAGTAGCGGTTGGAGTATACAATCATTAGGAAGTGGGAGAGGTATTACAACAACTGCGGAGGAAGTGGGAGGCGAACATCTGTCGCGGCCAGAATTATAATTATACGCCACCGCCCTCCATTCCAAAACATTTTGTACTTGTGTGATGTTTTCTTCAGACAAATCATCATGAGGAAGTTGCATAATAAAGACGAAACGCTGTATCAAAATTTGTTGAAAAGAAACCAATAAAGTGCTCAATCGTAAATTCTGCAAGAGCTAATATAAATTATTTTGTTTAAAAACTATACATTAGTTTCTGTTAGGCGAACCAGGGTTTCATTGTTACGGACAGACGTTTTCTGGGGTAGAAAAAGGTCCTCTTTGCCCGCTTCAAATCCTCAGCACCCCAGAAAATAAAGACAAATTGATTCCTTCTGAGTTTGACTTCGTTTTCTGAGGTGCTGAGGATTTGGAGCAGGCAAAATGGGCCGTTTTCTCACTCAGAAAACGCCTGTCCGTAACAATGAATCCCTGGTTCACTTCACCGAAACCATAGTGTATAGTTTTAAATAAAATAACTAATATATATATATATATATATATATATATATATATATATATATATATATGTATACATACATATATATATGTATACATACATATATATATGTATATATATATGTATATATATGTATATATATGTATGTATATATATATGTATACATATATATATATATATATATATATATATATATATATATATATATATATATATATATATATATATATGATAATTTTATTTACACAGACATGTACAAAATCTGCGACACTGGCATGTCGATGTTATCGATCAACAGTTACTATAAACTGAGATCTCATCAGGCAGAGTTAGAATCCGATCTTAACCTCAGATCATATTTGGAGAGAATGAAGTGGAGGGATAGAGAAAGAGAAGAAGAAGGAAAGAAATTTAACATTTCAAAAATTAAAGCCGTTTTTTGTTTCTTAGATTTTTAGATTTTTTAATTTTTAATTTTAATTTTTTAACGGCTTTAATTTTTGAAATGTTAAATTTCTTTCCTTCTTCTTCTCTTTCTCTATCCCTCCACTTCATTCTCTCCAAATATGATCTGAGGTTAAGATCGGATTCTAACTCTGCCTGATGAGATCTCAGTTTATAGTAACTGTTGATCGATAACATCGACATGCCAGTGTCGCAGATTTTGTACATGTCTGTGTAAATAAAATTATCATATATATATATATATATATGGTAAAATGAAAAAGGAAAACCAAAAACTGGATGTTTTTTATGTGTACATCAACGTTTCGTCTTTATTTATAAGACTTCATCAGGATGATGATATAGGGAAAAGATATCATGCAAGCACGGATACATGTAGGGTAGACATGTTGGGAAGAAAAATAAAATAAAATGAAAAATAATGGCAGCGTCTAGCTGGACGTCCGTACTTGTTAGAGAATGAAAAATGAGTGGGAGAAAAAAAGGGGAAGGGTGGAGGGAGCAAGGACTACTGTGGCTGGCGATGAGAGAAAGGGGTGGGGGATGAGCAGGGGTAAAATGGATGGCAGAGAGAGATTGGAGGAAGAGGGGGAGGGGGTGTATGACCAGATGGCTGTGGTCGAGATTGAAGGGGAAGAGTGAGTTGGAATGTTTGTGTGTGTGGGGTGTATGCAGGGAAATGGGGATGGGTAGAGAGGGAGGGGGGGGGGCTGTGATTTTGGTGGATGGGCGAAAGTTATGGTCTTAGAGAGCGTTTGAAGAAAAATGAGGGAATTTAAGAAGAGGTATGGGAGAAAATGGATGAGAGGGGGAAGAGGGAGGATTTGTCGTGATAGGGTGTGAAATATTTGAAATATTTGGAAAATGATAGCAATGAGTGAGGGATTGGAGTGGGTGGGGGAGGGGGGTGATTGAAAGGGTGGGTGAGGAATAT
>OY744541.1:9627582-9632582 GCA_963556195.1 Sepiola atlantica | reverse complement strand
CAGAAAATGCCTGGGCAGCCCCGTCGGCATTCGCCGGTAAGGGCATCTCAGGCGATTAGCAATAAACTAACCCCTTTCTCAAAAGGGTGAGAGGACAAAGCCTGGGAGGGTGGACCTCCTATAACTGCACAGGAAAACCCTTAAGACCGTCGGAATCAAGGTCCGAAGGCTAAGACGGTACCGGTCTATAGGGTGTAGTATCCATCGGAACAGAAACTACACTTTGATCCCAGCCAACTTTTTCTTTCATAATATGATTGATTTTTATATACTTTTGGTTTGTAGGCGGAATTTTAAAAAATAAACATGGCGACCGGAAGTTTAATTTTATACAAAACCGTTGCATAGAAAGAATTATAGCAATCAAAAATAAATTAGCCATCGGATTAAACATGGCACTCCAGAAAATCATTCGACTCTGAGTGAGCGTGCCGCTATTCCGAATTCACAACAGCAAGTCGCAATCAATAGACCCTCTCTCCGGTCATGATTTTTAAAAAGTCGAAATCTTTTTCATGTAAAACAACCCTGCTTTAATATCAGCACTCCAGAAAACAATTTGACTCTGAGTCAGCATATCGCTATTCCAGAATTCACAACAGCAAGCCGCAATCAATAGACTGTCTCTCCGGTCGTAATTTTTAAAAAGTCAAAATCCTGCGGATATAAAAAAAACAATTCCCATTGGTCTAGAATAAAAAAAAAAGTAACCGATAAGCTGAATGAAGAATTTTGAATATTGACGGTTGTATTTTTTTTGTTTTTTTACTTTGTTGTTATGGTAAAAAATTAACTGATGAAGCCTTTTCAAAATCTTTTTCATGTAAAACTTTATAATTATATACATTTCATCTCATATTTAATTTATTTTGCATTTTTTTGTGAGCCTCGGCCATTTTTGGATCTAGCCGAAACACATTTGCACTTGTGTAACAAAATACGTTTGTATAAATTAAGAAAATTAAAAATAAATGACTCTACATGTTATTGGGCACTATTATATAAACGTAGTTAAATCAATGTGTTTGTTTATCTGCTGTATGATGGGTTATGTGATCTTGTGCTTTTTATCAGTTTTTTTTTTTGCCTCTAGATTTCTTCTGGTCGTTGCTCGTCTAATAGTCATGGGTGAGGTGTGGCCGAACCGCTGGAAAACTAAAAGCAAACACATCAATTAAAAGCCGAATACAATTCAGTCGGGTTTAAAATGGCCAAGATCAACGTATTTAATCGTTTTATTTGGGAGTCTCACATACTTTTTATGATCTACAAGCCCATATTAATTTATGTCTTTCCGGTTTTATTTCTTGCAACAAATCTCTTATTTCCAACGTTGTTTCTTGCATGCAAGTTATTCTAGATGTTGAAAGGGTTATTTATGAAATTAAAACAATAAATACATTGAATACTGAGTGTATGTCCAGTTTCATCAGGTTAGGGTTAGGGTTAGGGTAGGGTTAGGACTTAGTTTACAAGCAGTTAGTTTTCTTTCATTTTTTCTTTCATCTTCATCTTAATAAGGGCTTTTATTCTATTTTTACTAACATTTTTTCATTCTTCTTTAGCTTTACATGACAAAAAATCAACCCAGCCAGGCGAGAAACGTTAATTTAATTTAATTATTTCCTTTATTGCTTTCTTTCTTCTTTAACAAAATAAATAAAATGTGATTTCAGTGAAACACGAATTTATAACAATTACTTTTGGATCCAACTAAAGTCAAGGATAAAAACGGCACGTTACGAAATATATTTGAATCATGGCCATCCTTACTACAGGCCAGACAATCGTGCAACTGGGGTCTTTTACTCGGGGCCATGTGAATTTTCTTAAATATTCGATATAGAAGTTGCAAACAAAGGTAAAATTCTTCTGTGAGATTAGTTTGATGTTTTTATGTGTTTTACATACCAAATAATAAGATCCACAATGAGCTAATTGATACATTTTACAATTATTGACAAATTCCTATAAATGAAGAGACAGGTAACTTTGAATAAACAAAGGCAAATGCATATTTCAATGAAGAATTTTTATTTCAATGTTGGATTTTTTAAAAGAGAATTTGTACTTATGTCAAAAGATCATTACTTGTATATTGTGGTTAAAAAGAAAAAAAGGATCCGCACCAGTTGATGATATATAAACATCTAAGACGTAAAATGTCTGTGACAGTGCGCTTATTTCTAGCTTATATTCTAGATAAACACTTTCCCTGTGACAGGGTCACAGGTAAAATTAAGCCTGGGTCTGGTGTTGCTACGTACACAAACAAAACCATGAAAAAAAATCACCCCCAAAAATAAATATGAACTAATAGGGCTCAGAAAAAAAGATCTGATTGTCATGATCAGTAGGGGCTACTTTGATAGCCAACATGGGGGTCCTGGTTGGCACCCTGCGAATGTTGGTCCTTCTTATATCAGGTAATAGACCAAATACACGTGAATAAATAGGATCAGCACGAACCAAAGAACCACACATGTGAAAGAAATGGACTACAAAGGACTTGGGTGCTATTACAAAAGTAAGCCCTACACAAAGAGGCTCGTTTACACATATAGAACATAAGCCGAAAGTTATGTCATCGATTTTCCGAGCATCCTGTTTAATGTGCAATCGAAGCGTGTTAGGTTTCTGAATAACAAAAAAGCAATGACGCGTTCTTCCGATTTATTGGCGACACCTTCGCTTGTATTTACGCGGTGATCTAGCGCGTTCGTCGTTGTCCCCCATTGTTAGTCGTTCGTATTGGAAGAGATAGATAGATAGATAGATAGATAGATAGATAGATAGATAGATAGATAGATAGATAGATAGATAGATAGATAGATAGAGATGGGTAGAGAGAGAGGTGAAGAGAAAGAGAGAGAGAGAGATAGAGAGAGAAAGAGAGAGGGGTGGAAATAGAGAGAGAGGGACGTGAAGAGAGAGATAGAGAGAGGGGGAGGTGGAGAGAAAGATAGAGAGAGAGAGAGAGAGAAAGATAGATAGAGAGAGAGAGACAGACGGACGGACGGACGGACGGACAGACAGACATACATACAGACAGACAGACAGACAGACAGACAGACAGACAGGGGGGATAGATAGATAGATAGATAGATAGATAGATAGATAGATAGATAGATAGATAGATAGATAGATAGATAGATAGAAAGAGAGACAGACAGACAGACAGAGACAGAGGGGGAAAGATAGATAGAGTAAGAGAGAGAGAGGGGGGGAGAGGGGGGGGGGAGAAGGCGAGACGGGCGACGGAATTCAACCAGGAAAAAGAATCGTACTCAAAATAAAGACTTTGTTTTGATTCTGACTTTCTTCTATTTTTATTATTGTTGTTTTTCATAAAAATAGATACGAACAAACGTTTTATTATTTATTTTTATCTTCCTCTCATCAGAGAACACAATGGCGTCATTATATTTCCTTAAAGGAGTGGACCCTTCAGAACGCCTATTGTTATTCTTTCTTTCATATATATATATATATATATATATATATATATATATATATATATATATATATATATATATATATATATATATATTTAAATGTTGAATCAAATAACGATAATTGAATTATCGTTTAATAATAATAATAATAATCTATCGTGATAATATAAAGCTCAATATATTGAATAGAGCAATCAATTTTAGAGATGAAAGATGAGAATAAAAAATTGTAAAGATACAATATTTAGTTCAGAGCAAGTAGCCTCATATCCTTAATCCATGGATTTTCAAAGATAAACTCTTCTCATCAGAGGATAGGGAAAAGCCGATAATGTAGTTGTAAATATTATCGGCAACATTTAACTTTGAAAATTTTACATAAAATAAAACAAAATAAGGGCCAAAAGGTAAAGAGTCTTATGTTGAGATGAGAGCGTTAAGTCGGGGTGGATGATATCCAAAAACACGTCAAAAATAAAATAAAAACAGCTGTTATTTTGGAAATGAATGTTTGAAAAAGAACAATACTCAAATTGTTTAGGAATCCAAATATTTTTGTAAGAGGCTGGTGGTCCGACGGCAATTGCTGGAATTATCCGTTTCGCAGGGTTCAGATTGATTCTTGTCTGTTAGAGTTCGGTATATATCAAAGTGAGCATTTCGAACATCTCTCTAATATATATATATATATATATATATATATATATATATATATATGAAGAAGAATGGAAAGGAATTAGAGAAGCAAAAGCCAAATCAAAATTCAATTCAATTGTTCAGAGCAAGGTATATTCCGCAAAAAGGCAATTTATTCAAGTTAAATTTTCCTTAAGCCAGGCTTTTCAAAGATCAAAATCTTATCATCAGAGGAAGTCGCTGGGATAGATAAGTTGGAAAAGGCCAAGATTTAAAATTTGAAAAAATAAAATAAAAGTTGTAGGGAAAGAAACACAGGGCAAAACTCTGCCCGAATGCAAGCAAATGTCCGATTGCTAAAAAGTCCGGTGTCGAAAATTCCAGCGGAGAGAATGAGATGTAGATAGGTAGGTCGTTAAAAGGCACGAGAGTTTGTGAGAGAGGATTCAAAGTTAAATTTCAAGAAGCCACAACTTCAGGTGCGGCGAAAATAGAATATCCAAAGGGTAAAAAGTCCAATAAGAGGTACGTTCGTGGATGCAGGCAAGGCTCAGTAAAGAGTGAGCTGGAAAATATTCGCCATTAAAAATACTTCCTGGGCTGAGATATCAAGGAAAGTGTTTTAAAATGGGGAAAAAACAGCGAAAATATTTTAAAGCTAGCCCGTTGAGAAAGCCGACTTGAAATGAAGAAAGGCAGAAACTCAAAAGGATGCCAGAGAGTTTGGTGAATTCTCTACACAGACGGATTTTTCCTTTGGTGTTTATTATTTTTGACAAAGGGAAGTTTCTTTTCCCGAAATATTAAATAAATGATTTTTATAATCATCCGGACAACACACAAACAGTCAACACCACACTTGCTGTTATGTAAGATTTTAAGAAAAAATAAATAGTAAGTCTCATTTCG
>OY744541.1:9582582-9620082 GCA_963556195.1 Sepiola atlantica | reverse complement strand
ATAACTATATATATATATAACTATATATATATATGTGTGTATATATATATAGTTATATATATAATTATAGAACAGAGTTATATCAATTTATGATTTAATGTTACACGTGTTTCTGGAAAAAATCATAGCATACTTGAACACATCCACGTTGCCACTTGAATATTCCGTCAAGTCTGAAATTGGTCTGAAATTGGTATGAATTATGGAGAAAGGTTTTTAATCATTTCTCGCCATCCGTATATGGAATGAGGCATCATTTGCTGCAGAGTAGAACCGAAATCTGGAACAAAATATGAATGTCACGAATAACCTCATTGAAAACTGACACTTGTCTTTTGAAGATTATTCCTGCAAAAATTTGAATAAGTCATTTTTTTTTTTCATTTTTAATTTGTTATAAATCTGAAAATTCCGTAGAAATAAAAAAACCAAAAAAAAAACAAGGACGGCCAAAAGAAAGACAACTCTCGTTTATTTCTGAAAGTTCCAAGGGAGACAATTCAAACACCCGGCAGCGTATCAAAATTTTCCACCTGTTCACGAAAATGGTCGACCAGGTTGTTGATCTCAATCACTCTCTGACGGTTGCGTTGCACTTCTTCCTCTTCGTGGATTTTTTTGATCAGCGTTTTCATCCAATGGCGGATCCGGCTGATGATCTGGTCCTCCCGATTATCGATCTTCTGCAAATGGATCTCGTGGGAAGATGTCAGCGCGTTCACAACTGTGTCCTTGTCAACCAGTATCTTCAAAAAGAAACATCTTTCTTTCAAATGAATTACTTCATCATTTTTTTTTAATGAACATTTTGTGGGCATTATAAGAAAAAGGCTTTTATTATTCATTTCCTGATTATTGGACGAACAAAATCGTTATGGAATTAAACCAAAGTAACAAGCTGTTTTGTTGGAATTTTCACCAGCAATTATGTAACCCCCCCCCCCGCCATATATTCTGGATTATATTTACAAATTTTGTATCCTATTTTATATTTACAAATTTTGTATCCTATTTTATATTTACATATTTCGTATCCTATTTTATATTTACAAATTTTGTATCCTATTTTATATTTACATATTTTGTATCCTATTTTATATTTACAAATTTTGTATCCTATTTTATATTTACAAATTTTGTATCCTATTTTATATTTACAAATTTTGTATCCTATTTTATATTTACAAATTTTGTATCCTATTTTATATTTACAAATTTTGTATCCTATTTTATATTTACATATTTTGTATCCTATTTTATATTTACAAATTTTGTATCCTATTTTATATTTACAAATTTTGTATCCTATTTTATATTTACATATTTTGTATCCTATTTTATATTTACAAATTTTGTATCCTATTTTATATTTACAAATTTTGTATCCTATTTTATATTTACAAATTTTGTATCCTATTTTATATTTACAAATTTTGTATCCTATTTTATATTTACAAATTTTGTATCCTATTTTATATTTACAAATTTTGTATCCTATTTTATATTTACAAATTTTGTATCCTATTTTATATTTACAAATTTTGTCATATTTTGATATTCTGTATTTCATACTCTCTTTTAATTTGGTTTCGTACTTTTGATTTCGTACGAAATTTACATAAAGTTTAAGGCCAGCTTTTTTAGACTGACCTCAGGGATTCTGGCGCTAAATTCTTCCTTTTGGAATCCAGCCAGCTGAAAGAGTGTACGTGGATGTTCTCTAGTTCATTGATAGAGCGAATTCCCTCAGCGCTTCCTTTCTTCAAGAGAGTGCGACTGTGAGATTCGACACAGGAGTTTGTTGCCACACGGAGCGCTGAATCGAAATTCAACGCATTCATAAGTTTTTATTTAAACATTATGAAATGTTGAACGTTTTTGAGTTAAAATCTATTCATCGTATTAATAGGAAAAGAAAACACTAACATTGTTGGAATTTTCCACCAGCAATTATGTAACCCCCTATACATTTTGTATTATATTTATATATTTTGTATCCTATTTGATATTTACATATTTTTTACCCTGTATCATATTTTGATATTCTGTATTTTATACTTTCTATTGATTTACTTTTGTACTTTTGATTTTGTACGAAACTCTAAGACTTACGTAATTGATTCTGGCGCCAAATTCTTCCTTTTGGCAAAATATGATACAACTGATTTTTATCTTTTATTAAAATTCTACTCGATAATTTTCCGTCATTTTTGGTGAGGATTCTTATTTCTTCCTGATACGTAAGTATGAACAATAGTTTTTATTTGAAAATGCGTTTTTCATATGTGCCCTCATCTATACAAGCACCGAAAAGCGTATCCCAATGCCACAAAAAGGCCTTGAAAGGGAACCTTAAAGCAGGGCCTGCCACCCTGTTATGCTTTATTATTGCAATCTGGCCCGCGGACCTCCCAGTAAAGCTCATATCATTTTGTGACATAGACGTAAAAGTAGGTTTCAATTAAGATTTACAGTGGGATAAAAATGTATAAATATCAGCAAGCGATGATGCATGTATATTTAATTTTTCTTTAACTATTAATTTCAAATCCTTGGTCTGAGATAAAAATAGAAAAAGAGAAAGAGATAGGCAAAGAGGAAACGAGAGACGAGGAAAGGGCATGAAACAGAGAACCTATGTGAGGTGTGTCAAAACGAATGCTGGATCAACTTGCTACTTCCCCCGTCATTATTTTTTATGGTTCCAAAATGGCTCTTCGTCGGCACCTTTTATAACATCACATACAGAAGTCTCTTGAGAAAAAAATATCAGATTTGTAGAGTGGTCAATGCAATTTTTGTACAATTTATTAATGTAAACAAAATATAGTAATTCTGAGATTTCGTTTTTCACTCCGGCCCGCGATCTCCTTCCTAAAGTCTCATCTCGCCCTCATTCTGAAAACGTTGCCCGCCC
This sequence comes from Sepiola atlantica, assembly GCA_963556195.1. Lineage (NCBI taxonomy): Eukaryota > Metazoa > Mollusca > Cephalopoda > Sepiida > Sepiolidae > Sepiola > Sepiola atlantica. The sequence continues at coordinate 9,617,165 of OY744541.1, read as the reverse complement.
CTGCCTTAAAGTGTGAAAACAGATTCTTCACGAATTTTAAAATGTGCTTGACAGATTTGGATTTCTGCCAAGACAGTTTCAAGATGCTAGACTATAAATATCGATGCAACACTAGTGTTAGTTGTGCAACCCTAACTCTAACCCTAAACCCAACAAGTCCCTGTTGCCCTCACGGATAAATTCAAGACTGAACTTGATTAACTTGTGAGTAAGTGCATTGTGACCCCAGTGACCCATGGGTCAACTCAAACCTACTGACTCATGGATCAACTCAACCCCAGTGACTCATGGATCAACTCAACCCCAGTGACTCATGGATCAACTCAACCCCAGTGGCTCATGGGTCAACTCAACTCCAGTGACTCATGGATCAACTCAACCCCAGTGATTGATGGATCAACTAAACCCCAGTGACTCATGGATCAACTAAACCCCAGTGACTCATGGATCAACTAAACCCCAGTGACTCATGGATCAACTCAACCCCAGTGATTGATGGATCAACTAAACCCCAGTGACTCATGGATCAACTAAACCCCAGTGACTCATGGATCAACTCAACCCCAGTGATTAATGGATCAACTAAACCCTAGTGACTCATGGATCAACTCAATCTCAGTGACCCATTGGTCAACTCAACCCCAGGAACTCATGGATCAACTCAACCCCAGTGATTCATGGATCAAATAAACCCCAGTGACTCATGTATCAACTCAATTGTTTGTATCACAAAAACTAATGGATCAGTCAGGCTATGTCGAGCCCTCAACAACAACATACTGAGACCTCATTTTGTGACCCCCCCCCCCACACACACACATTCGAAACTGTGGTCTCAATACTACATGGTGCAAAATGGTTAATACCAAGTTTGGATACTGGCTAGGAGCAAAGTGTAGTATCTGTTCTGATATTAAACTTCATCTTTTCTGTCCTCAGTCAGTGAAGTAGAACTCTTTCTAGACTGAGGCAATTTATTTTTGTCTAAATCCAGAGTTCTCTTTTTTGGGGAGTTGGATTTTTTCCCACATTAAAAAGCGACTTTGTGTCTAACTCGGCCCTCATGGGGAGGCAAGTAAATGACAATAGTTTCACAATGGGAGTAAAGAGTGCTCAGGATGAATTTTAACAAGCCACATTTGAGAACTTTGGAGACATCAAGAATCTTTATCTGACTAGCTGTCGCTTTCCGGCGTTGCCCGGGATGCAGCAAAGTCATTTTAGTTTTCAATTTGTTTTTCTTTGAACATTTTAAAACTTATACAGAAAAAGAAATGAAACTCTGGTTGTAAGGTAGGTAACTCCTATTATATTCTTCAATTAAAAATATGAGTTATCCACCTTACATTATACGAGTTATGCTTATGAATGAAAACTCCGTTTTCGAATGATATGTCATGTGACCTTTTTCCACACCGAAATTTAAAAGTTTTCAGATAATACCTATTTCTTTCCACAACAGTTTCTATCTGAATGAAAATATGAATTTTTTCAAACTTATTTAGTATTATTAAACGAAAGTCTTACTATTCTGAAATAATAGCGAAATTTTCTGATGATAAAAAAATGGCTTCCATCTGTAATTGACATTTGCTGCAGAAAAGAAAGATGGCTTCCGGGCAGGAATAATTATATTTGCAAAGAAATTAAAGTGGAGTACATTTTTTTTCTTTTTAACAACATGGACCAATACTAAAGAAAAGGAAATGGCTATTCACAATAAGAGAATGATATTTTAGGACAGAGGCTATTTAAGTCCGAAGTAGGAACTCCGGGCCACTTAAGTTTATATATTAGAAGATGAAAATGACAAGATTGTGTTTGGTTTCAAAGATGGTAGCGACCATGACCATGCAGTTAATGAGCCCCCCTCAAAGAGCCAGGGAAGCGAATTGGAAGCTCAACTCTGACGAGCTGGTGGTGCCTACATCAGAGATACCATTTTCAGCCATGTTATGTTTAAGGATGGTGTAATACCAGATCCTCCACAAAGTGGAAATGATTATCCAAACGTAACTATCTAAGAGTGCAAAACTATTATCAAAGTTCCTGGGACTAGTTAACTACCTTAACAGGTTCTCGCCTCCATCTCACGATGTTGACCAAGACACTACATTTGGTCATCTCATCAACTGGTAGCGTATGACGGCATCAAAGACAAAATTCAAAGACGCATCATACAAAGGCGCCAATCGTCATACAAGTGGATGATTCCATTGTTGGACTCGTAGAATCTTATTCAATAAGCAGCAGCAGCAGCAAACAAATGTCGTTTAAAGATTTCAACTCCTGATTGGATATTAACACCTTTTTTATTAGCCAATCAGAAGCGCAGAAAATATATACATCCACAATATTTAAAAACAAAAAACAAAGATATTACAATATTTTGCGTTTAATGATAGGAGCAGACCAGTTCCATATAAAAACTAAATATATCAGCTTCCAGCCTCATTCAGTCTTCAGTTTCTCTCGGACCGGCCATAAGGGAGCACGTGGCTAAAACTCCCACCCCCAACTGGCAGTGATAGCCAATAACAAATGCAACAAGAAACTATCTTGTGAACAGACAAACTCACATAATGGCAGCAGACAAACATGTCTACATCTCTCGTCTTGCTCAGGCTGGAATCATTCCTTCTCACTTGGAACATTCTACAGAACGCTGAACTTACACACAAGAGTTGTGTTTATATTTGGATTGTTCGGACTATTGCTCTCACCTTCGGTGTTATTCTCACAACGTTTCGGCCGATATTACCTCCGACCTTCTTCAGGTGTATTTTAACAATGGCTGAGTCAGGAGAAAAAGGGCAGACGCGGAACAAATTAAACAGGCCCTTATGACTGCGTATGCAACGGATAGATTCAACGCATTCGACCAATTTGTGGCGAGGCGTCTTCGCCCAGAGGAAACGATAGACGAAGTTATGGCTGAAATGTATCGTTTCACTCGGCTGATTGGCGAACCGTTGCTTGATCGATGGATGGCTTGTGCATTCGTGGCGGGGTTACCACAGTATGTCAGGCAGCTTCTCAGAGCCTCGTCCAAGATGGATGTAATGAGCATGGAACAACTCCTGAATCGGGCAAGAGCCATCATGACGGATGACAATGGGCACCAAGTATCAGCCGCCACGTCTGTAAGATGACCGTGTTTGGATGCAGAACTTTCTCCCGCCAAACGATACAACAGAGCAATCATCTGCTACAAGTGCTCTGGGCCTAACCATATGACCAGAAATTGTACACAAGGACCCTCGAAGGGGCAGATAGTAAATTGCGGAGGTTTGGCAGCGAGAAACAGTGTTTTCGATGCAACGGACTTGGGCACATTTCATCAGAGTGCCAAGGAAACGCCCAAGGGTAGGAGACGTCAGCGCCAGCCTTCTTCCCGACCAAGTAAAAACCCGCACCTTACCTACTGTAAAAGTCTACGTGGATGGACAAGAGTGCGCGACTCTGGTGGATTCCGGATGCTCACAGACGTGTGTCGTTGCTGGAGGGATAAGGAGGTGGAAGTATTGACTGCCGATGGAAAGACCCTGAAGTGTTTGGGCTACGGAAAAATCGATTTGGGTGTTGAGCAAGTTCAGCCTGTGGATATTGAGGTTTTAGTTGTGGACGGGCAGTTGTTAGGATTCGATCTCCTTCTTGGAATTGATGCGATTAGAGAGCTTGGCGGTGTACACCTGACTGAATCTGGTAACGTGCGATTCGGAAACCTGAACAAGTGTGCAGCCATTTTATCGCCGAACCCGAATTTGTTGTAACATTTGATCAGAATACAAAATTATGGACTGCATCGTGGAAATGGGCGAGTGGTTGTATTCCCAGCGAGCTGACAAATAGAGTGCAGCAATATAAAGTGCCTGATCACATATGGGAAGCGTACGACGAAGAACTCTCACTGTGGCAGTGCAACGGATGGCTATTACAATATCCCGAGAAAGAACTAGGCCCTCCGAAGGGGCTAATTCCTTTGATGGCGGTTATGCAGGAGCACAAGCAGAAAGTCCGACCAGTACTCAACTATCAAGAACTAAATGACTATGTGGATGCATTCACTGCTAACGCAGAAGTGTGCGCGCAAAGACTCAGAGAGTGGCGGCAACAAGGAGCCGATGTGTCACTTTTAGATTTGAGGAATGCATACCTACAAATTCACGTTGACAAAGCATTATGGCCTTTCCAAGCAGTAATTATCAAAGGCAAGCGTTTTTGCCTTACTCGACTGGGGTTCGGCCTAAATGTGGCGCCGCTTATTATGAAGTCTGTGATTGCTGCGATAACGTCTCAAGATGAGAAAATTAAAAATGCCACATCAGCCTATGTCGACGATATCTTCATCAACGAACGACTGGTCTCGGCGGTTCGTGTGCGGCAGCACTTTCTAAAGTACAGATTGGTCTGCAAAGATCCAGAACGATTGAGAGATGGAACTAAGGTCATGGGTCTGCAGGTCTGGGAAGAGAGTGACTCTCTCAAATGGAGACGAGGTGGTCAGATTCCAGAAATGCTGCATGTAATGACACGTCGACGTGTATTTTCCTTGTGTGGGAAATTGGTTGGGCACTTCCCAGTGTGCGGCTAGTTTAGGGTGTCTACTGCGTTCATCAAGCTTCAAGCAAGTTCGCTAACCAAAGGATGGGACGATGAGACCAAAGATGCATCTCTCTGTCAGATGCTGTCGGAAACAACTGCAAGAGTGTGGGAATCAGATCCAGTTAGGGGAAACTGATGCGTTGATGGAAACGAGATGAAAGTCTGAGTTGATGCAAGTTCCATTGCTACGGGAGTGGTATTGGAAGTGAATGCAAACATTGTGGAAGATGCTTGTTGGCTGCGTCCGACCAATGATGCGAGGCATATTAATCTGGCCGAACTTGATGCAGTGATTAAAGGTATTAATTTGACCCTTCAGTGGAAGGCACAAGTGGAACATATAATGACCGATTCAGCATGCGTGCATCGATGGGTGTCTGACACCCTGACAGGAAAGGCACGTCTAAACACAAAGGCGGCAGGTGAAATGCTGGGAAGGCGACACTTGGGAACATTACGATCACTGGCTGAGGAATACACGTTGGCGATTGATTTGCCTCTGGTTAAATCCTGCCAAAACAAAGCTGACAGACTCACCAGAGTTCCGCAGGGATGGTTGAGTATGCACAAGAAAGGAGAACCGAATCTGGAGAGTTGTGCCACTTCGGTGGCCCGATTAAGTGAAGATCAAGTTGCCAACATCCATCGACAGAGTGACCACCCAGGTGTTAAAAGAACATTATATTTTGCCAGGACTGTCGACCCACTGGTGGCAAAGAGGCTCGTTAAATCTGTTGTTAGAACCTGCAAAGCTTGCCAATCAATTGATTCAGCACCAGTTCAGTGGAAAAAAGAAGATCTGAGTGTCGAGAAAAACTGGAGCAGATTGGCCATGGACATAACCCACTATAACGGGTGCCATTTTTTTACACTTATTGATTGTGGTCCCTCCCGCTTTGCAATATGGCGGCCACTGTGACGGCAAGATTCGACTAGTGTAATTCGTCAGCTGGAGACCATTTTTCATGAAAGAGGCCCACCAACCGAAATATTAACGGATACTGACACTGCATTCACTTGCCGACAATTTAAGGAATTTGCAAGTACCTGGGGCGTGTATTTGAGGTTCCGATGTGCTTACGTTCCATCCAGTAATGGCATTGTGGAATGCAGTCACAGAAGCGTAAAAACTATTGCGTCCAGAAAAAATTGCTTAGCGTTGGAGGCTGTCTACTGGCATTAATGTTACACCAAAAGACAACCTCTCACCGTCTACAGCGCCAGCTGATGTCTTGCATAGATACCATATCCGAGTAAAAGGCATTGATATCGTGCCCCCGCCTGAAGTGCAAGTGATTGAAGGGAGATTTGAGATAGGTGATCTGGTATGGGTTAAGACCCCACACAGCAGGTTTACAACTAAATATGGAACTGGACGCGTAACCGATGTGATCAGTGAGCAGTCGGTGCGAATTGATGGAGTACCTCGTCACGTCAGGGATCTATGCCCTTATGTAGGATTGCCTCCTTTCTCCGACGAGGAAGAGGAAGATTCTGAGGATAGTGAGAGGCCGGTCTACTTCAGGTCAGGTTCGCCAGATAATCCCTCGGATGTCGGTGGCAGACTATCAGATTCCGACTCGTCTAGTGGGAGCGCTTCTGAAGAAGAGGAAGTTCAACCGCTCTCCTTTCGAATGAGTACCCGAAACAAAAGACCGCGCCCGCATTGTCATTTGTGTGATCCGGAGATCAGGGAAGAGTGTGGCGGAATTGATGATCTTGAGCCAGAATCGAGCGGTGGAGATGGCCCAGACTTACTTCATCCCCGCACTAAGAGGGTCCGCCTTTGCCTGGCTTGCAGATGGAAAGGGAAATAAGTTTTGGCTTACTAGTTTTCTAGTGAGGATTGAACTCGTAACCTCGAAGTAACAAATCTATTGGTTGCTGCACAATAATACGTGGATTCGCCTTGACGACAAATAGTGAGCCAGCGGATTATGTTTTTTCTGATTGGGTAAGCGGAATTAACTGAAGGAAAATCTGCTAATAAAAAGAGAAGAAAATCAGGAGAAGGGGAAGTGAGTGTCGAGTGAGATTCTGTGGTGAGCCGAATTATTTTTCGTTCATTGGAGCTCAAAGTTACACAGGGTTTTTGTGCTTCTACAGGAATTGAACCGAACTGAGTTTTTTTTTGTTGAATGTTTGGAGTTTAGTCATAGACTTCTGAATTCCCACTTTCAATAAGTATATATATATATATATATATATATATATATAGATAGATGTTTTTTTTTGGGGGGGGGGATTTTACTATTTGGTCAACATTTATTAAAGAGCCACTCGAGGATAAAGGTTACCGAGACGGAAATAATTATCACCCGAAAGATGAGTAACACTATGAGAGTACTCACAATGTATCAACGGTATGAACTTCGTTTGATTTTTTTTTTTTTTACACCGAGAATTTGTTGACATTGGATTCGAAGACGATTAGGTTGTAGTCAGCCGGGAAGCAGTCCCGCGAAAGAAAAAGGAAAGATCTTTTAAAAGATGCAGGAGATAGATCTAGATTCTATCGTAGTTCTTGAAACGAAAACTTACATTGCGTAGATCGTCAGACATATCGAAATCTACTTCATTCTTGTTGGTTTTCTCCAGATTGATGAGCGCAATCTCCATGATCTTCTCGTGGTGAAGGTTTTCCAAGTCTCTGCACTGCGAGAAAATGCACTGAACTCCTTCGATGAATGTGCCAACCATGTCTTGGAGGTTCCGGTCGAAATCCTTGACGACATCCTATCAAAGATGAAAGAAAGAAACATGGCTCAAAAGACGAGGATCTTTTCTTTTTTGTTTTTATTTTCTAACTTAGTCCACCTCCAAACAAGGCAGGCCGCCACTGTAGACGTAAGGGGCTACTGAGAATTAGGGTGAAAGTTTGGGGGGTTATACTAAATCGGGAGCTGTGCAGTGAGATGCCTGTTCACATAAGTTTGAAATTTCTGCATGTCAGTACCGTCGGGGAAACAGAGGGCAGGAAGGGAGTTCCAAAGGATGGCAGCTCGAGAAAAGAAGCTATTGGAGTAGAAGGCTTTCCAACATCTGGGGACATCTACAGTGAATGGATGGGATTTAGCTGATTGTCGGGTTGGTTGAGTGTATTTACGTAGAGGGGACACTAGAGCAGCAAGTTCATCGGAACACATTCCATTGAGGTACTTGTAAAACAAACACAAGGATGCAACATTGCAGCGATGGTACAGACAATTTATATTACTTATTCTTTTTCGATCCAAAGATTCTACGATGTGATTCCAGAGTAATTGTAAACTGATTTTGGTTCCGACAAGACTAAAAATATCGCATCAAGCAAAGTGATCAATCAAGATTCGTTGTTGTCTGTAAGATTCAAACATTGGTTGGTTGTATGGCTCCATTATGAAACGGCCGTAGAAAATACTTCAATGGACAATACTCCGATGAATTGGCTACTCTGGTGCACCCTCGACGTAAATTCACTCAATCAACTAAATCTCATTCATTCACTGTGGAGGTCCCCAGATGCCGGAGAGCCTTCTACTCAAATAGCTTCTTTCCTCGTGCTGCTGGCCCCTGGAACTCCCTCCCTGCCCTCTGTTTCCCGACAGTACAGACATGCAGAAATTTAAAACTAATGTAAACAGACATCTCGCTGCGCAGATCCCAACTTAGGTTGACCCCCCCCCACCTTCTCCTCTTTTCTTTTTCTCAGTAGCCCCTTACGTCTACAGGGGCGGCCTGCCTTGTTTGGGGTGAACTATGTTTAAAAAAAAATTTTTTTAATTGAGAATAAACCACTTTGCCGTATACAATTTTTTAGCCTTGTCGGAACCGAAATCAATTTCTCTCTCTTTTTCTCTTATATGTGTGTGAAAAGACAAACGGAAAAAACAAATTTTAAATACAGGAAAAAATCATCAACAGAAAACGAGTAATTTTACCGGTTTCGTTTGGATCAACGAACGTCTTCAGAAAAAGTGAAGATTTTTAACGAACGAACGAACGAAACCGGTAAAATCTCTCTTTTTTTTTTGATGATTTTTTCCTGTATTTAAAATTTGTTTTTTTTCCGTTTGTCTTTTTTCATACATCTTGTCTTTCACGGCATTTCATTTTTATGATGTATTGTGTATTTTACCCTTTTATTTATTTATATATATATATATATATATATATATATATATATATATATATGTATATATATATATATGTATATATATATATATATATATATATATATATATATGTATATATATATATATATGTATATATATATATATATGTATATATATATATATGTATATATATATATATATATATATGTATATATATGTATATATATATATATATGTATATATATATATATATGTATATATATATATATATATATATATATATATATATATATATATATATATATATTTAGCAAGTAAAAGAACTGCCAGACGAATCTTCATTTCAAATGTATTTATTTAGGGGAATTGTGAAAGCAAATAGCAAGTCAGTCAACCCCCTCGCCTTTCCATAATGAGACGTTTCGTTTCTTTTGTCTTTCTCCCGATATATACATTTTTTTTCCTCTGTTCTTTTTTAAAACTTTCCAGTTTGAGACGTTTCGTTTATTTCTTCCTTATTTCTTTTTTAACTTCACCGATTCAAACTTTATTTTATGTGAATATTAATATTAGTGCGAACACTGGCGAAGGATAATTTTCTTTCCCACCATTTTTATGAGTTTCGATAAATTTTCAAGAACCAAGGGAGATAATTCCCATATCAATCACCAGAATTGCCTCCCCTTTCCATGCTCAATTTCTTTATAGTGAGAATAAACTGTTTTTTTGGGGGGGGGGGGTATAAAAGGGCAAAAGATTTAGAAAAGGCCGCTTTTGGCATAAGTCGGTGACGATGCAAGGGAAATAACTCCGTTTGACTAAGAGATTCATCATTTTTTTTCACAAGAGAATTAGGGCGTGGCCGTCGTAATAGTAAACTACGATTTACGACGGCTTTGATTTGGGACGCTGAAACCTACGGAAATTAGAAATTAGTTTTCTTTATTAAAATTACAATTCCTCTGCAACTATCGTCGCATTTTCATTCATTTTTTTTTAATGTTATAAACTTTGTTGCATTGAAAAAAAAAACAGTTGTCGCAGTTTTCTTTATTGAAAATTCGGTGCTTATCCAGATTAAAGGAGACATTCGGGCACATGTTCGTCTTTGTCCACTCTCCGTTTTTCACATATTTTTACTGACCATTTTCTTTTTTTTTCGGTGTACACTTATCTATCAGGCTGCTAGAGAATTCTGGAGTTTTTGGAAAAAAAATTCAAATATTTTACATTTTAGGAAGTTTCCAATGTTAATTCAACGTAGACTGATCCCCCTCTTTTTGACCATCTCAATTTTTTTAAAAATCTTTTTCGGTGTACAATTGTCAGAAAATTTCGGGGTTTTTGGAAAGAAATTTCAAAAAATTGAGATTTTAAGACGGGGGATCAGTTTTCAATGTAAATTCAACGTAGACTGATCCCCCTCTTTTTGACCATCTTAAATTTTTAAAATTATTCTTCTGTTTACAATTACCTATCATGTCGCGAGAGAATTCCGGGGGTTTTGGAAAGAAATTTTTAAAAATTGAGATTTTAAGACGTACAAAGTTGTGAAAAATGGACTATGGTAAAAGACGAACAATTTTTTGAAATTTCTTTCCAAAAACTCCGGAATTCTCTCGCGACATGATAGAAAATTGTAAACAGAAGAATAATTTTTAAAATTTGAGATGGTCAAAAAGAGGGGGATCAGTCTACGTTGAATTAACATTGAAAACTGATCCCCCCACCTAAAATGTAAAATATTTGAAATTTCTTTCCCAAAACCCCAGAATTCTCTAGCAGCCTGATAGATAAGTGTACACCGAAAAAAGAAAGAAAAAAAATGGTCAGTAAAAAGTCGTGAAAAACGGACAGTGGACAAAGACGAACATGTGCCGACATTCGAAAAACTAATAAATAAATAAACAAACTGAGGAATATCTGTTTGATGTTCGTACCTGTCACGGGCTGAATATATCCTATACCAAAAATCACGTAAATTAATCAAGTAATTTTTATTTTATAAATAAAAATTAAATTTTACCGATAAACGAATGAATGTGTGCGCTCTGGTCATGCCTTTGCCTCTGCACCGCCAAAAGCGATGCCCAAATCAACCCCGTATGCAATGTTAGGGTTATACCTCCTTGAATATCCCTTGAATATGTTGTAATGGAGGCCATATTTTCCCGTCATTCGTGCATCGGTAAAATTTAATTTTTATTTATAGAATAAAAACTACTTAATTAATTTACGTGATTTTTGGGTATAGGATATATTCAGGTGCGTACATCAAAGATATTTATTTTTTCTTCGAGTGTCTCCCTTAATCTGGATAAGCACCAAAAATTCTAATTCCGTCACATTTTCATTTTTGTTTCAGTTGTACTCTCCCATAGAGAGTCAACTTTTTCAGACCCAAAAGAGGGATTCCTTTAGCCTTCTTAATATCTTTTTAATTTGTAAATTAATTATAAAAATCTGTATACAATAAATTGGTTTATAAATTAATTAATTAAAAAAATATATAGTCAAATTCCGACGTCTTAGCCCACACGGTCATCATCAATGACCTGGTAAATCACCCGGTATATATATATATATATATATATATATATATATATATATATATAAAGTGGTGTACTAAAAGCGAACTTTTAGGAAAGGTAAAATCTATTGTGAAGAGTATACAGCTCAATATCCAGGATAGAGCAGGTAGATATGAAGAAGAATGGAAAGGAATTAGAGAAGCAAAAGCCAAATCAAAATTCAATTCAATTGCTCAGAGCAAGGTATATTCTGCAAAAAGGCAATTTATTCAAGTTAAATTTTCCTTAAGCCAGGCTTTTCAAAGATCAAAATCTTATCATCAGAGGAAGTCGCTGGGATAGATAAGTTGGCAAAGGCCAAGATTTAAAATTTGAAAAAATAAAATAAAAGTTGTAGGGAAAGAAAACACAGGGCAAAACTCTGCCCGAATGCAAGCAAATGTCCGATTGCTAAAAAGTCCGGTGTCGAAAAGTCCAGCGGAGAGAATGAGATGTAGATAGGTAGGTCGTTAAAAGGCACGATAGGTTGTGAGAGAGGATTCAAAGTTAAATTCCAAGAAGCCACAACTTCAGGTGCAGCGAAAATAGAAAATCCAAAGGGTAAAAAGTCCAATAAGAGGTATATATATATAACAAAAGATATAAGAGGCAACTAATATCTTTAATTAGTGAACATCCGGATAAAAATGAAGCTCAATATACTGGATAGAGCATTTATAGCATTAGATTTTTCTTTGAAAATCCATGGGTTAAGGACTTTCAATTACTTTGCTTGAACTTTGAATTTTAAGAAAATTTGAGTCACACCATATTTTATTCTTTCATTTTATCTAATGCTATATATATATATATATATATATATATATATATATATATATATATATATATAAAGCAATCCAACAAAAGATATAAGCGTCAACTAATATCTTATAATTAGTGAAACATCCGGATAAAAAACTGAAGCTCAATATACTGGATAGAGCATTAATATTATAATATAAAATGATATATAATATCAAAATATCATTAACATTGAATATGGACACATTTCGCGACTGGATAACTTTGCCGGCCCCTTCAATTTCACGTATTTGGACTGCCGTTTGTATCTTGGAGTAATGTCCTTCCTGATTATGCTTCTCAACTTGTATGACCTGGATGGACTGTATGGATTCAACAAAAGTATGTTTTTGGATTGATATGTTTGATGTTATGTATTTTTATGTATTTGTGTATATAATTTTATATATTTTCAAAGCGTAATTTTATTGCCTGTAGTAGTATAACTGCGGTAATGGTCCTCTGAAGAGAAGAATTATCTTTGAAAACTCATGAGCTAAGGACTTAAGGATGCTTTGCATGAACTTTGAATTCTAATAAAATTTGATTGACACCTTATTTTATTACTTCATTTTATATTATAATATATATATATATATATATATAATTTCAATTTTATTAACTAACCCTGCAATACTTTGAAATTGAACGACCAACCCATATTTTATCAAGACTAGCGAGCCAACGCTCTTTTCGTTCGACACCGGAATTTGAATCATAACCGCCAACAACAACAACAGCGGAGACATCGCACCAAAGACGTTTATCAAGTAACAAAGAAATAAGTTTGTTTATTCTTGTTTTTTGATGAAAAAAAATGACTCAATACTGGTCACCCTTGATGATGGAATTTTATTCCGAAATTAATAGGATTAATGTAAAAAAAAAAAAAAATTAATTAATCTTGTATTGCTAATGGCTTATATTTCAATTTTATTAACTAACCCTGCAATACTTTGAAATTAAACGACCTACCCATATTTTATATATATAGTCTGAAAGAAGCTTTGAGTCATTAAAAAAAAAAAAAGGTAAAATGCAGTTTAAATACCCAGACAAACCAACTAAATCCAAGATATTGCAGACTTAACATTCGTTGGAAAATTAATAAATGAAAAAATATAAGTAAAAAAAAAAAAAATAAAAAAATAAAAAGGGGGGGGTTAATTATCTAAGAGTGAAACAAAAACAGGAGACCTTAAGCGTCTAATATTAACACGGGATCATCAGCTGTTTACCATGTAACTGTTTCGGAGATTTAAAAACAGGACAGTTATAATATTCATGGCTCTCCAATGGTACTGATTAAACTACCATTTCCCCAATAATCAAGTGTCGAAATAATTCAGCTTAAAATTTCACTAATATATACATAAATAAATAATAATAATGATAAAATAATAATAATAATAATATATTACTATTAAGACTACCGTATGATATAGTAATTTGCATATCAAATAACATTAATTATAACAATAATAAAAAAATAAAAGTAATAATAATACTATCTAAACACTACATCCAAGAACCATTCTGCAATATGGTAGCCAGCAATAAAATTATATAGGAATTAAAGTTGCATTAAAAAATAAATAAAAAATAAAGCTTAAGTACCTTAGGTACCAGAAAAGTAATTAGATAAGAGGAAGGAAACCTAGCCATACAGATCTAAATACCCAATATATAGTCTAAAGAAGCTTTGAGTCATTAAAAAAAAATATATATATATATATAATAATGGTAATAATCCAGGTGAAAAATATCCACAGGGTGGTAATCCAGAGAATTTTAACCGGGTTTATAAAAAGTGCTCAATATCAAAATAGAGCTTTATATATGATAATTTTATTTACACAGACATGTACAAAATCTGCGACACTGGCATGTCGATGTTATCGATCAACAGTTACTATAACCTGAGATCTCATCAGGCAGAGTTAGAATCCGATCATATTTGGAGAGAATGAAGTGGATGGATAGAGAAAGAGAAGAAGAAGAAAAGAAATTTAACATTTCAAAAATTAAGGCCGTTAAAAAATTAAAATTAAAAATTAAAAAATTAAAAAATCTAAAAACAAAAAACAAAAAATCTAAAATCTAAAATCTGAAACAAACAGGGCAAATAAATAAATAAATAAATAAATAAATAAAAATATAAGGTGGAAAGAGGAACAAATAATGAGGGGGGGGGGTGGTGGGAAGGTAGACACATAAAGGAAAAGAAGGAGAAAGAGAGGGCATCTGTTGATCTGAATCAACAGACGCCCTCTCTTTCTCCTTCTTTTCCTTTATGTGTCTACCGTCCCACCCCCCCCTCATTATTTGTTCCTCTTTCCACCTTATATTTTTATTTATTTATTTGCCCTGTTTGTTTCAGATTTTAGATTTTTTGTTTTTAGATTTTTTAATTTTTTAATTTTTAATTTTAATTTTTTAACGGCCTTAATTTTTGAAATGTTAAATTTCTTTTCTTCTTCTTCTCTTTCTCTATCCATCCACTTCATTCTCTCCAAATATGATCTGAGGTTAAGATCGGATTCTAACTCTGCCTGATGAGATCTCAGTTTATAGTAACTGTTGATCGATAACATCGACATGCCAGTGTCGCAGATTTTGTACATGTCTGTGTAAATAAAATTATCATATATATATATATATATATATATATATATATATATATATATATATATATATGAGCACCTTATTTATGTGTAGGATAGAATATTGAAATTTATTGATTTATTATGTGCTGCAACACTTCCTACCTCCATCTACGAGCCTGATTCTGTTGTTATTACTTCCTTATCAGAATCCATCGTGCTGGATTTTCGATAGTCAAACTTTTATTTTGTGTTTATTTTTTGACAAGGGGATGATTCTCTCCCCAAATAAAATAAAGCGCTGTTCAAAACTAGAGTTATCTCCCCCTTATTTGACTCTTAAAAATGTAAGATAAATTTTTTTTTTTCGGTTCTACGGTTTACAAGCACCAAGCATTTACCTTAATGCTAGTTGTCAATCATTGTTCCCTTCACCAGTGTGATGTCCATATATAGGAGTGAGTATAAATAAACATTTTCTTAATTTTTTTTCAATGCTTATTTACTTGTTCGAATAATGTAACATTTCTCTCCGCCATTTTTTGATGGAACCGACCGACTCTCATAAATGAATGAATATATGTGACTGAATTGCGACAATTTTACCGCAACCACAAACTATAACATATAATACAAAGGGTAACAATTTATGGTTACCTCCAATTGATCAACAATTGGTTATTATTGGATAACAATTGGTAACAATTCGTTACCTCCAATTGATCAACAATTGGTTATTATTGGATAACAATTGGTAACAATTATCGTTACCTCCAATTGATCAACAATTGGTTATTATTGGATAACAATTGGTAACAATTATCGTTACCTCCAATTGATCAACAATTGGTTATTATTGGATAACAATTGGTAACAATTATCGTTACCTCCAATTGATCAACAATTAGTTATTATTGGATAACAATTGGTAACAATTATCGTTACCTCCAATTGATCAACAATTGGTTATTATTGTATAACAATTGGTAACAATTATGGTTACCTCCAATTGATCAACAATTGGTTATTATTGGATAACAATTGGTAACAATTATGGTTACCTCCAATTGATCAACAATTGGTTATTATTGTATAACAATTGGTAACAATTATGGTTACCTCCAATTGATCAACAATTGGTTATTATTGGATAACAATTGGTAACAATTATCGTTACCTCCAATTGATCAACAATTGGTTATTATTGGATAACAATTGGTAACAATTATGGTTACCTCCAATTGATCAACAATTGGTTATTATTGGATAACAATTGGTAACAGATATGGTTACCTCCAATTGATCAACAATTGGTTATTATTGGATAACAATTGGTAACAATTATCGTTACCTCCAATTGATCAACAATTGGTTATTATTGGATAACAATTGGTAACAATTATGGTTACCTCCAATTGATCAACAATTGGTTATTATTGAATAACAATTGGTAACAATTATCGTTACCTCCAATTGATCAACAATTGGTTATTATTGGATAACAATTGGTAACAATTATCGTTACCTCCAATTGATCAACAATTGGTTATTATTGGATAACAATTGGTAACAATTATCGTTACCTCCAATTGATCAACAATTGGTTATTATTGGATAACAATTGGTAACAATTATCGTTACCTCCAATTGATCAACAATTGGTTATTATTGGATAACAATTGGTAACAATTATCGTTACCTCCAATTGATCAACAATTGGTTATTATTGTATAACAATTGGTAACAATTATCGTTACCACCAATTGATCAACAATTGGTTATTATTGGATAACAATTGGTAACAATTATCGTTACCTCCAATTGATCAACAATTGGTTATTATTGGATAACAATTGGTAACAATTATGGTTACCTCAAATTGATCAACAATTGGTTATTATTGAATAACAATTGGTAACAATTATGGTTACCTCCAATTGATCAACAATTGGTTATTATTGAATAACAATTGGTAACAATTATCGTTACCTCCAATTGATCAACAATTGGTTATTATTGGATAACAATTGGTAACAATTATGGTTACCTCCAATTGATCAACAATTGGTTATTATTGAATAACAATTGGTAACAATTATCGTTACCTCCAATTGATCAACAATTGGTTATTATTGGATAACAATTGGTAACAATTATCGTTACCTCCAATTGATCAACAATTGGTTATTATTGGATAACAATTGGTAACAGATATAGTTACCTCCAATTGATCAACAATTGGTTATTATTGGATAACAATTGGTAACAATTATCGTTACCTCCAATTGATCAACAATTGGTTATTATTGGATAACAATTGGTAACAATTATCGTTACCTCCAATTGATCAACAATTGGTTATTATTGGATAACAATTGGTAACAATTATGGTTACCTCCAATTGATCAACAATTGGTTATTATTGGATAACAATTGGTAACAATTATCGTTACCTCCAATTGATCAACAATTGGTTATTATTGGATAACAATTGGTAACAATTATCGTTACCTCCAATTGATTAACAATTGGTTATTATTGTATAACAATTGGTAACAATTATGGTTACCTCCAATTGATCAACAATTGGTTATTATTGGATAACAATTGGTAACAATTATCGTTACCTCCAATTGATCAACAATTGGTTATTATTGGATAACAATTGGTAACAATTATGGTTACCTCCAATTGATCAACGATAATTGTTACCAATTGTTATCCAATAATAGGATAACAATTGGTAACAATTATCGTTACCTCTAATTGATCAACAGTTGGTTATTATTGGATAACAATTGGTAACAATTATGGTTACCTCCAATTGATCAACGATAATTGTTACCAATTGTTATCCAATAATAGGATAACAATTGGTAACAATTATCGTTACCTCTAATTGATCAACAGTTGGTTATTATTGGATAACAATTGGTAACAATTATGGTTACCTCCAATTGATCAACAATTGGTTATTATTGGATAACAATTGGTAACAATTATCGTTACCTCCAATTGATCAACAATTGGTTATTATTGGATAACAATTGGTAACAATTATGGTTACCTCCAATTGATCAACGATAATTGTTACCAATTGTTATCCAATAATAGGATAACAATTGGTAACAATTATCGTTACCTCTAATTGATCAACAGTTGGTTATTATTGGATAACAATTGGTAACAATTATCGTTACCTCCAATTGATCAACAATTGGTTATTATTGGATAACAATTGGTAACAATTATCGTTACCTCCAATTGATCAACAGTTGGTTATTATTGGATAACAATTGGTAAAAACTATGGTTACCTCCAATTGATCAACAAGCTGGATTTCGTACATCAACAGTTTATCGCGCATTTCATCCACTTTCGTATTATATTCGGCCACTTTTGTGTCGAAGACATTTTCATCTGTGAGTTCGTTCAGTTCTTCGGTAACCTGTAAAAATAACAGATGAAAAACAAAAGGTTAACAAATTCGACAACAGATGGTAACCTGTAAGAATAACAGATGGAAAAGAAAACATAATAAATTAGACAACATATGGTAACCTGTATAGATAAAAGATGAAAACAAAAGGTTAACAAATTAGACAACAGATGGTAACCCATGAGAATAACAGATGAAAAACAAAAGGTTAACAAATTCGACAACAGATGGTAACCTGTAAGAATAACAGATGAAAAACCAACGGTTAACAAGTCCACTTCCATCGCTCGATTCTGAACCAGGATCATCACAATACTTAAACAATTTAACTTAGGCAAATAATTAAAACGATATACAACAGAATAAAGAGGTTTGCGAATACCTGCAAGAACTTCTCTGAGAAAGATTGTTCGGGTAACTGCTTGCATATGCAGGGTCCATTAATTCCTGATCTTTTCATCATGTAAGGAATGCCCATCGCAGTAGAAATATGTATATATAATATTGGAGCATTGTGTGTAATACGTATATGTGTTTTAGAGATTTGAAACACCTACCATTTGATAAAGAGGTATTTCCTCGAAATATGTTATGGAACACGATCACACACATTAGATAACTGTGTCGAAGTCTTGACTAATCAAGTAAGATATGCTATAAAAACAAAATCAAAAAAGTCAATTGTTTTTGTCTTCTTTCTCAACGCCGACATATTTCTATTTCTTGTATTGTGATAGCCTTCTAATACTCCCTCTCTGTCTGCCTGTCTCTCTCTCTCTCTCTCTCTCTCTCTCTCTCTCTCTCTCTCTAATATATATATATATATATATATATACATCGATGGCGGCACGGGGGGAGGGGGGGTGTAAGCCCCCCCCACACACACACACTTTTTGGCTTGGCCCCCCATTTTACGGTCATCAATAATAAAGTTATATATGCATGTGTTTAACCGGGCCCCCTCCCACTTTTTAGGAGAGCCCCCCCCACTTTTATAACTGTCCCGCCGGTCCTGTATATATATATATATATATATATATATATATATATATATATATATATATAAACACGATTTTGTTACATTCCACATGCCAATTTTCAAAACAATTACAATTTACGGTTCCATTCCAACCGACATTTGTATGTCAACATCGGATCTTTGCTCTCTGAACTTATCAGAAAGACAAAAAAATTCTAAATTCGAAAAATATACATTGCGATGCGGCAAAATCTAAAAGTGCAAAACATCAAACAACTGACAGCAAATAACTTTCCTTCCATCCACGGCGTCTTTGAAAGAAGGCAGCCACATATACATATACTTGTAAATACAAAAATATACTTATGGCAAGTAATCTACAGAGAAACGTTAGCGTTTCATTCCTGAGCGAAATCATCAAATAATAAACAAATAAAAAATATTTATATTAACATTATTATTCGAACGTCTCGCCCGAAGCACGCCAGTGCCTCAACTAGTATATTATTCACAACAAGATGGAATTTGAATAAAACTCAACCAAAAATATGGCATATGATTCATTCAACAACAAAAAAAAGACAAAAAAAAAAATGACCAGACTTTCCCAGTTTTGGGAGGATCCGTCCACATGTGTTTTTTTTCTTTACTTCTGTATTTTTGTTGTTGTTGTTGTCTTTCTTCTTTTTTATCGCGTTGAGAAATGAATCAGATTTTTTGACTTTTCCCATCTGAGATTGCGTCAACCAGTCATTTAGAGCAACTTCAAGAAACTGTGATGGATGAACGACACATGTGAAATCTTAACCAACTACAAGGGAGTAGGAGGGAGAGAGGGAATAAGAAGAGGAGACGGTATAGTAGAGGAAGGGGAGGGGGTATAGGAAGGGGTATGAAGGGGAGAGGGAGTAGGAGGGGGATAGGGAGTAGGAAGGGGAAAGAGAGAGAGAGTAGGGGAAAGGGGAGAGGGAGTAGGAAGGGGGAACGGAGTAGGAGATGGAGAGAGAGTAGGAGAGAGAGGGAGAGGGAGTAGGAAGGGGAGAAGAAGGAGTAGGAGGGGAAGAGGGAGTAGGAGGGGGAAAGGGAGTAAGAAGGGGAGAGGGAGTAGGAAGCGGAGAGGGAGGAGGAGAGGGAGTAGGAAGGGGAAAGAGAGAGATAGAGTAGGGGAAAGGGGAGAGGGAGTAGGAAGGGGAAAGGGAGTAGGAGAGGGAGAGTAGGAGAGAGAGAGAGGGAGTAGGAAGGGGAGAAGAAGGAGTAGGAGTGGAAGAAGGAGTAGGAGGGGGATAGGGAGTAGGGGAGAGGGAGTAAGAAGGGGAGAGGGAGTAGGAAGCGGAGAGGGAGGAGGAGAGGGAGTAGGAAGGGGAAAGAGAGAGAGAGTAGGGGAAAGGGGAGAGGGAGTAGGAAGGGGAAACGGAGTAGGAGATGGAGAGAGAGAGTAGGAGAGAGATGGAGAGGGAGTAGGAGTGAAAGAGGGAGTAGGAGGGGATAGGGAGTAAGGGAGAGGGAGTAAGAAAGGGAGAGGGAGTAGGAAGCGGAGAGGGAGGAGGAGAGGGAGTAGGAAGGGGAGAAGAAGGAGTAGGAGTAGAAGAGGGAGTAGGAGAGTCCATCTTCACATCGGTTAGGATCATTCTTTATGAAACTTTCGTTTTCGCTGTTTTCAACTAAATTTATTTATTCTCTTGTTTGTGCTTTCACAGATTAGGACCCATGCTAGCTTTGAACCCATCGTTAGGGTTAGGGTTGGGGTTAGGGTTAGTGTAATAGTTAGCGTTAGGGTTAGGATCAAAGTTAGTGCGGGTCCTAATCTGTGACAGTACCCTTTTGTTTTACAAAATAAAAGGAATGGTCACCACTTATCAAGGCCAGATGCCACTCGAGGATAAGGGTTAATGAGATGGAATGATTGTCAGAGCCAAGTTCGAAAACGGTTCTTGATAAGAATCTGCTGACATTAAATTTGAAGATGACCAGGTTGTAATCTGCAGAGAAGCAGTCCCTTGGCAATGTGTTCAGCAGACGGGAAGTCATTGTGAAGAAACTCTGTGAAAATTCCAACTGACGCAGAAGAAGAAAACGAGTTCTTGCTGTGAATGTCTGACAAGGAGGAACCAGGGATCGGAGCTCAGTCGAGCATCTTCCATTAAAATAACGATAGAGTAGAGAGAGACTAGCAACGTCTCTTCTGTAAGAAACGGAAGAGATCATCTCCAACTAGAGTTTATGATGAATAAGTCAACAGAATTAATTTATAAAATCAGTTTTAGTTCAAATCAAAAAAGCGATGATATATAAATTATATCAAAATAATTTCGATCTTATTCAAATGTAAGTTTAAAAATTAATTTTTTAAATTAATTTTTTAAAATAAATTTTCAAAAATAAATTCAAAAAAATAAATTTTCAAAAATAAATTCAAAAAAATAAATTTTTAAAAATTTATTTTCAAAAATAAAATTTTCAAAATAAATTTTAAAAAATAAATTTAAAAAAATAAATTTTTAAAAATAAATTTTCAAAAATAAATTTTTTAAAATTAATAGCTATTTTTAGAAATTTTAAATTCAAACGAACAACCACAAATTTCTGTTTCAGAATTTTTTAGATGACAGTTGATAATTTGGATTATTCCTACTATTCTCATCTTGGTTGTTATTCTCACAACGTTTCGGCCGATGTAACCTCCGACCTTCTTCATGTGTATCTTTATCAACTCAGGAATGTTTATGTCAAACTCGGGAATCTATACAGAATTTAAAACTGAAACTTACACCATGTTATTTTTGTAACTTTTGTTAAATTAAGTTTATTATTATTATTATTATTATTATTATTATTATTATTATTATTATTATTATTATTATTTATAACACCCTCATTGATTGGTCAGTGATTGTCTCGCTTGTCCCTTTAAGGGTTGCATGGATTTGGCCAACAGGTAACCAAATCCCCGCTAGCTTAGGAGCCACATGAGCCAGTCTATAAAAACTCCAACACACATCAGTGGACTGCTTAGTGCCAGAAGCTCTCGAATGTAATTGCTGGCAGACAACCCACTCTTTCTCCATCTTCCTAGTTACCCACCATCTTGGACTAGGGTTGACTACAGCTCAACGAAGCCCTCAGACAGCAGTTCGAAGACATCCATCATTCCTTTTCACGATTTTCAGCTTTTGGCTGATATTCGGCTGACTGCATTTTACGACAGAAGCCCACCACGGGCAGTTCGCACGCAATGAGCATTCCTTACATGATGGAAAGAGCAGAAATTGATGGACCCCGCATATGCAAGCAGTTACCCAAACAATCTTTCTCAGATAAGTTCTTGCAAACGCACGTATTCGCAAACCTCTTCATTCTGTTGTATATCGTTCTTTATTATTTGCCCAAAGTTAAATTGTTTAAGTATTTGTGACGAACGTGATGATCCTGAACCAGGTTCGAGCGGTGGAAGTGGCTCCGACTTGCCCCATTCCCGCCATAAAAGAGCCCGTCTTTGACTGGTGTGCAATTTAAAAGTTGAAGAAATGTTTTAATTGTATGTCGAGTGAGGATTCGAACCTTGCGCGATGGATTACGAATACTGGCCTAATTTTAGTTATTTTTATTTGTGAGAGTGGTTGTGTGTGTTTGTGTGAGAGAGAGAGAGAGAGAGAATGTTGGGATTAAAATAATCCTGAAATAAAGTTCAATTCTCCCACGTGAGAATGGGGTAACCATGTGCAGATAAATTCATCAAAGATATGTATAGGACGGAAGTCTGAAGAAGGAACACAAAACACAAGGGTGTAATTTCATATCAATTTAGTAAGAAAGTTGGATTGAGTATTTACAGTTTCAAAAAGTTCATTTAGGCATTGCTAAATTATAGAGAGGATGGTTTGCGAAAACGTGGTTCGTGTGAACTTATCTGTTTTAGAGTTCTGGTAACGGCGGGAGATCATTCTCTGTGATGCCGTCGTGGGTTGTATCACTGAGAAAACCGCCCGATGTGTTGTTGACTGGAGTGGAGTCGTTGAAAAAGAGGGCGGGAAGCCGTATACAAGGGTTTTTAAGGGCTGGCTCACGTGACACCTATACTAACTGACAGCCAATCCGTGAGGCCCTTAAGGGACATGGCAACAGCCAATCAGTGAGGGGGCTTTAACAAATTCCAACAAGAGAGAGAGAGAGAGAAATAGAGAGAAAGAGAGAAAGAGAGAGAAAGAGAGAGAGAAAGTTGGAAAGAGAGAAAGAAAAAGAGAGAAAGAAAGAGAGAGAAAGAAAGAGAGAGAGAGAGAGGGGGAAAGAGAGAGAGAGAAAGAAAGAGAGAGAGACAGAGAAAGAGAGAAAGAAAGAGAGAGAGACAGAGAGAGAGAGAGAAAGAGAGAAGGAAAGAGAGAGAAAGAGAGAGAGGGGGGTGGGGTGCAGTCGATGGGAAGGGGTGTGTCCAAAAAGTAACGTCACTAAGTAGGAAATAAAGGCGTTACACACACCTAAAAAAAAACTATTTTCTTATCCACGCCTCCGGGGCAACACCGGGTAGTCCTGCTATTTTTTTCTTCAACAGCGCCAACAGGGACCGACTTCACACCCTTCTCAGCCGTGCAACTGGACTGTTGTTATAACTCAGTTTCACTGTTTGTTTGTTTGTTTGTTTGTTTGTTTGTTTGTTGCTTTTTTGTCCCCCCCCCTCTCCCCTCTCCCCCAAGAACAAAAGTTTTCTTTTCAAAAGAAAAGAGAACATTTCAGGAGAACGCTGACATTGTTAATCTCCGTCATTAAACATCGTCGCAATGCAATGCGAGAGATAGATAAACGCGGGAGTTATTAACAAGAAATCATTAGGTAACCCCCCCCCCCCCCTGCTCCCCCTCCCATGACAACAATAAAGAAGATTGTGTTGAGATCAACCACTGAACATTTGTATCACATGGCTACCCATCTGGACACACACACACACAAAAACACAGTTTCAAATTCTAGTGTCAGCCCGACGAGGGTGAGTGGGTGGAGGGGGGGGGGGGAGGTTCATTTATTTAATCACCTGCTCGTCTCTTTACAATTGGTTGCTTATTCGTTTATTCAACCAGCAACTCAAGGAAAAATCTCCTTGGGTGAGGGGGGGGGGTTACTCATCCAACAGCCGGTTAAACAGACAGACAGACAGACAGACACAGACATGTGTTCTGTTTGTCTGACTAGACAGCAAGGAAGTCAAGTGAATGAGCGTCTATGCTATTGTGTGCACTGAAGACCTTGTCACGTGAGGATCATTTTAGGGCTGGAAACCTGCCGGATAATTGGACATGCAAAAGTTTAATGATGGTTCTCCCTTGGTCAGCAAAGCTTTAAAAATAGGGGAAATATCTGAGAAGTCACCAGAACCGTCTGACCAGATCTTGTTATCATAAACCGCAATTTAGAAAGATATGCCTCAATTAAGAAGAAAGGCCGATTTATATATATATATATATATATATATATATATATATATATATATATATATATATATATATATATATATATATATATATATATATATATATATATATAATAAATTATTAAAGACAATATATGTACTATGATAGTACATATAAAATAAATAAAATAAAATAAAAAAGAATCTATTTAATTTTCCTCTGAATACTTTACTCTGAACATTTCCGGTTTAACCCCCCAGCGCTCCTGGCATTTTCTCGGTATCCGGGATTTTTCTTTTATTTACTTTTGACAAGGAGAGGAAGAAGAAAAAAAAAATCTCTCGAAATATATCAAATTGATTCTTGATAATCCGGACATTACAAACTAACACCCTTGCTGTCTAGAAAAATAAACAAACCTTTCGATCTATATCCGACTTATTTCGGTTTTGTTTTGTTTTTGTTCTTCACAGCTTCCAGCAACCCGGATCTTCGCATTGCCTTCAACCTTTTTAAAAACTTTTATTATTACTCCCAGCAATGCTTACAGCAAACTACCAATTTCTATTATATATATATATATATTTTGTATTTTTATGTAATTATTTTATTAGTGATTGCAGCGAACGTTGTTTTGTTTTTTTTTGCTTACTATTATTTCGATTGCCTCACTTCCTAAGTGATTAAGATGAAGAAAATTACATTATTAGTCGCCCTTAACTTTCTAGGGCGTATTTTTCGTTAATATATATTTTTTTATATAATAAAGATATATCATTATTTAAATAAATTTTTAGTGGTACAAAATTTGATAACGGCGAGGAATACGGACGTTTGGGACATTTTTTTGGAGGGTCGAATGAGATTAAACAAATATAAAAAAACGAGAGAAAACGATTAAAAAGAAATTAATTAATGTACTAAACCGGTTTTCGTCCACACTCATCAGAGTAAAACGTGGAAATGATTGAATACGACTAAAACCTAAAAATAATTTGTAATGAACACTAGTGACAAGTTTAGGAGAAAAAAAAAAAAAAAAAAAAAAAAAAAAAAAAAATTATGGGGAGGAGAGTCATAAGTTGATCACATTAAGTCCTAAAAGCCATTCCTTTTGCTTACAAAGCGAAGGTTTGATTGACTTTATATATATGGCTTCCAGGACTTTGAGGTGGAATAGGGAATGCGATCTACTTATGACAGAAAACCAGTCACTAGTGTACGTCGACGCACATTCGGCGCTATTTATGAGATGGGCAGCAATAGCAGACCCGGATGTATTAACTAAATTATTTAAATTATTTAGTCGGCCCTGGCGTATGGCAGGGGGGATGTGTTGTTTGATTCTGGATTCAAACCTTTGCACTGTTCTTCCCACGTATACGGCATCGCACCGACATTTAAAAAGATAAATAATATTACTAATATGTTGAGGTGGGAGAACATCCTTATGAATAGATTTGAGCAAAGGTCGAGCAGAAAAAACAATTCTAGGATTAGATGCCTGGTAACACCGACGTACAGCTACAGAAATTTGATTGGCAAATTTTATGCTAATATTACCCAACCAAGGTAATCTGAGGTACGCCGGGCATTTTGGAGGACCAAAAAGTTTAGGCTTGTTAAAATGAGCGATCTTAGTAACGATATTGGAATTAACAATATCGAGAGGGTACCCATTTTCAACGAGCACCTCTTTGATAAATTCAATCTCCGAATCAATCAGGGATTCAGAGCAAATCTTTAAAGCACGATGAACCAAACATTTAATAAGATTTATTTTTCTTTGTATGGGGCAAAAAGAGTCCCAGTGACAATATAAACCAGTAAATGTAGGTTTGCGGAAAACAGATGTTAAGAACAATGAATCAGATTTATGCACTAATACATCCAGAAAAGGAAGGGTGGAGTTGTGTTCCTTCTCACAAGTGAACTTTAAGGCTGGGTGTAATTGATTGAGTGCATTAAGGAATAATATGGAATCTGACTCATTGTTAAACACGCAAAATGTATCATCTACATATCGAAAATAAGTAAGTGGTTTATTGATACGGGCCAAGAGATTATGCTCGTGAAAACCTACAAAGATATTGGCCAACGCAGGACCAAGGGGTGACCCCATAGAAATGCCGTCGATTTGCTGATACATGACATTATCAAAACTGAATTCGACAGACATGGTAGCAAACCGCATCAGCTCTATGAAGACCTCCTCAGAGATAATAGGACCAACTGAGAAACCGCGATATAAAACATCAGCACAAATATCGATGGTTTCTTGTAAGGGAACACATGTAAATAAACTGCTGATGTCAAAAGAACACATAAACTTATTCTCAGCAGAAAAAGGGCAATTACGTATATATTCAGCAAAAGTGAACGAATCTTTAATACAGTTGGCCGAATATACTTCAAGCACAGGTTGAAGCAATTCAGCCAACCATTTAGCTAACTGATGCTGAACCGACCCGACCATAGAAAGAATCGGTCTTACGGGTATATTTTCCTTATGCGTTTTTGGTAGGCCGTAAAGACGAGGTCTTATAGACCCTATTGGTCGGATTATATCGTATATTTTCCCAGGAAGAACACCTTTCTTAACTAATTTAAGCAATCTTTTTTGAAAATTAGTTTCAATGGAAAGGGTCTTGTCATACGTATTAACAGGTCCGAGTCTTTTAAATTTATCGACGTCATCTAAGATCACCATCATTTTTGCCACATAATCGGCATAATCCAGAATCACAACTCCCGAACCCTTATCTGGTTTAGTAATGATAAGTGACTGATGCCCGGCGTACCTCAGATTACCTTGGTTGGGTAATATTAGCATAAAATTTGCCAATCAAATTTCTGTAGCTGTACGTCGGTGTTACCAGGCATCTAATCCTAGAATTGTTTTTTCTGCTCGACCTTTGCTCAAATCTATTCATAAGGATGTTCTCCCACCCCAACATATTAGTAATATTATTTATCTTTTTAAATGTCGGTGCGATGCCGTATACGTGGGAAGAACAGTGCAAAGGTTTGAATCCAGAATCAAACAACACATCCCCCCTGCCATACGCCAGGGCCGACTAAATAATTTAAATAATTTAGTTAATACATCCGGGTCTGCTATTGCTGCCCATCTCATAAATAGCGCCGAATGTGCGTCGACGTACACTAGTGACTGGTTTTCTGTCATAAGTAGATCGCATTCCCTATTCCACCTCAAAGTCCTGGAAGCCATATATATAAAGTCAATCAAACCTTCGCTTTGTAAGCAAAAGGAATGGCTTTTAGGACTTAATGTGATCAACTTATGACTCTCCTCCCCATAATTTTTTTTTTTTTTTTTTTTTTTTTTTTTTTTTCTCCTAAACTTGTCACTAGTGTTCATTACAAATTATTTTTAGGTTTTAGTCGTATTCAATCATTTCCACGTTTTACTCTGATGAGTGTGGACGAAAACCGGTTTAGTACATTAATTAATTTCTTTTTAATCGTTTTCTCTCGTTTTTTTATATTTGTTTAATCTCATTCGACCCTCCAAAAAAATGTCCCAAACGTCCGTATTCCTCGCCGTTATATATCATTATGTTTTTCTACATCAGTGTTTGTCGTCATTCATTTAAGCAGAGCATAAATACAACACTGGTATACATGTTTTGTTCTTTATAAAATATACTTTATTATAACTTAACTAACACTGTGGATCCAATATCTGCATTCTGGTTCACCGCCACTGACAGTAAAGATATATCAATATATTTTTATACATCAATGTTTGTCGTCATTTTTTTAAAGCACAGTCGAAATACATATATGCGAGTAAAAAACGAATCAAAGTAAAACAGGCGGTAAAATGCAAACGGTTTCCTTACCTGGTCTTTGTGGATAATAAATTCACTGATTTCTTCGACGGCCGCATTTTTATTTTCGTTCTTTGCTTCTTCGACACATTCCCAAAATGTATTCACTTCTTCCATGATATTTTGGTGTTCCTCGATGCCGTAGTCAAAGACCTGCTGGCACAAGTCCATCAGCTTTTCCTTAAAGGTTCAGCAAAAGTTAAGGATCAATACAAGATGAGCAGAATCTGTAAGAAATTCCATGGTTATTCAAAGAAAATAGATTGTAATTCTATCAAAGAGTCGACCATACTTCAGTTTGTATTTTTTAACTATTGCTAAAGATCAACGTTTGCTTTGGCTCATACATTATATACGGCAGCATAATCACGCTGAATATATGCCATAATCACGTTGATACACTGATTCTCATTCGATCACCAAAGTTAAGAGACTTTCATCATCATCATCATCATCATCAACAACAACAACCGGTTTATTTGTTGAATCAGGCCACAATTAATCCTCTGATGAGGGTGGGGCCTGATTGTCTAGTCTCGAAATCTAAGTCTTCCTCTCCACTCCTGTCTTTGGCAAGGCTTGATGGAATCCATACCCATGGCCTTCCTATCACGTTTGACTACGTCCTCCCAAGTCAACTTGGGTCTGCCAGTGGTGATGTTCTCTGCTGGCACATTCAACTTTCGGACTTTAGCAATCCAGCCATCGCTACGCTCAATGTGACCCAACCAACGCAGTCTGTTCTTCCGCATGATGTCCGCAAGGCTTTTCAAGTCGACCTGTGAGAGCAGGGATTCAAAAGAAACGTACTGTTCAGGCCTCACCAAACAGATCCATCTGACCATTGCCCTGTCATTACGGTGCAGCTTTCTTTTGAACCTGCTTAGTATCAGATGGGTGACCATTTTGAAACACCGGGTGCTGTATTTGAGAGGACGGCGACATCATCCTACATAAAAAAACTACAAAAGAACTTTTATATATATGCAGTTTGAATTATCTGCTAGACACAACCTTCGAGTGTCTTCGGTCTCTCTGTACAAGGGTTTGTCAGGACAACCTGACATGAGGATAAGTCTACCCTACATATAAACCCTGACCAAATATTCAAATATTCAAAATAGCATTCGAAGCCTAAATAAGATCCCCCCGACACGGCTATACACTGGCTCATATGAGAGATGGTGCACCTTCTCCAAGTAATGTCTCTTTTGAGCACAGTCGAAATACAACATAAAGACACAAATGCTTCAAAGACGCATAAATGTGTTGATTAATTGTCTTATTAGAAGTGTTTTTCAATTGTTGATGATATGAAAACGATGCACGACTCGTTAATCCAATATTGGTATATTCCACATTTGATAAATGGATAAAAAAGAAGAGTAAGTTCAACAGTAATCTAATAACTGTGACAGAAGCAATAAATGAAACACGTCAAACTTTCAACATGTCAAACTTTCAAAAACGATTTCAAAATACATTGTGATGTCATAATAGACACTCTCTTTTTTCCTTCTCTCTCTTTCTGTCTTCTCTTTATTATTTATACCATTCAATTTCTCTTATCCTTCGCTCTTCCTTCCACCATCTAAAACATTCATAGACACATGAAGTGTGCACAGTAACAATATAACAAACAATAATTTATTTTAGTACAAATATATTTTAGTACATATATATTTTAGTACAGATATATTGGTTAAAGAAATAAAAAGTGATTTTCTGGTATAATTTCAAACTGCAGTTTTTATAAGAAATCCAAAAGGAAATTTTTCATATAGTATGCAAATACAGATCTCCAAATTAAACTTTAGAAATTGAGTATAGACTGTAAAAACAATTGAATCAAATATCATTTATGCCAGATAATTTAACAAATATTATAAGGTTCGATTTATATGATATATGATAATTTGATATGGAGGTTCATGTAATTTGCACAATTATTTAAGATGGAGGTTTATGTAATTTGCACAATAATTTAAAATGGAGGTTTATGTAATTTGCACAATAATTTAAAATGGAGGTTTATGTAATTTGCACAATAATTTAAAATGGAGGTTTATGTAATTTGCACAATAATTTAAAATGGAGGTTTATGTAATTTGCACAAAAATTTAAGATGGACGTTTATGAGATTTCTACAATAACTTAAGACAAAGGTTATTGGCACAGTAATTTAAAATGGACATTTCTGTGATTTCCACAATAATTTAAGATCGAGGTTTATGAGATTTCTACAGTAACTTAAAACATAGGTTTATGTAATTTACACAATAATTTAAGATGGAGTTGTTTTTCAACAGAGGTTTATGTGACTAGAATAATAATTTAAGATGGAGGTTTATGTGATTTGCACAATAATTTAAGATGGGGGTTTAATGTGACTTGCATAATGATTTAAGACAGGCTGTAGTTATTTATGTTTTGCAAGGCTACGAGTATTTTAAACCTAGCATACATTATACTTACTAAAAGCAGTTATCATTTAGTTGTGAATCCACTTTGAAAATGGGACAGTTACAAATTGCAGCCCAGTCTGTCACAAAGATAACAAATCAAAATGTAACTTGATCAGAGTTTTCTCACTCAAGACGCAGATCTTTGTAAACTGCATAAATATCCGGCTTTTAGATTCTGATTTTTATAACCTTAAATTATTTTTGATTTGATTTTGTTTTGTTTTAATCAACAAGGCTCTCAGCAAATGGCTGCCTTTTCCACCTGTGGCTGAATTGACTAACGCTGAAAAGAGAGGGGAAAGAATGACAAATCAAAAGGGCCAGCCTTCTTTCTCGTCAGTGTCTATGCAAATCAAAGATGGACGACAACAAAAGAAAACAAGGACAGATATTCTTAAGAGGCGTCCATTCAATTTTGTGTGTTTAGCGATGAGAAACCCTATTTCAAATTTAAGCATGACAGACTAATGGAAACGATATTTAAAAACTCAAGCATGACAGACCAACGAAAATTCTATTTAAAATGTCAGCATGACAGACCAATGAAAATAATATTTCAAATTTAAACATGACAGACTAATGCAAATGATATTTCAAATATGAGAATGACAGACCAATGAAAATGATTTCAAATTTAAGCATGACAGACGAGCACAAATCCTATTTAAAAACTCAAGCATGACAGGCCAACGAAAATTTTATTAAAAATGTCAGCATGACAGGCCAACGAAAATTTTATTAAAAATGTCAGCATGACAGACCAATGAAAATGGTATTTCAAATATGAGAATGACAGACTAATGAAAACGATATTTCAAATATGAGAATGACAGACTAATGCAAATGATATTTAAAATTTAAGCATGACAGACCAACGAAGATGCTATTTCAAACTGAAGCTTGACTCATGCCTGTTGGACAGAGTCTTTTATGAAGATGCGATGACGCATCTGAAATAATCCGTCGATTAAGCAGGTTAATCCAGATTCGTTAATCCATGTTCATCCCAACAATTGGATGATGAAGGCCAAGTTCAAAGAGAGGCAGAAAAAAATGGACAAAAAATAAAAATTAGGTGTTTTTTTTTCCAGGAAACAAAACACTAAGCTTTTTATGATGAAGGAAACAGAGATTAAGACAAAATCTTTAAAGCAAAGAGAGAGGGGGGGAGGGGGAGAAAAAGAGAGAGGGGGGGAGAAAGAGAGAGAGAAAGGAGAGAAACAGAGAGAGAGAAAGAGAGAGAGAAAGGAGAGAGAGAGGGGGGAGGGGGGGGAGAAAAAGAGAGAGGGGAGAGAAAGAGAGAAAGGGGAGAGAGGGGGAGAAAGAGAGCGAGGGGGAGAGAAAGAGAGAGAGAACGAGAGAAAAAGAGAAAGAGAAAGGGGGGAAGAGAGAGAGGGAGAAAGAGAGGGGGAGAGAGAAAGGGGAGAGAAAGAGAGAGAGAGGGGGAAAGAGAGAGGGGGTGAGAGAGGGAGATAGAGAGAGAGAAAGGGAGAGGGGGGATAAGAGAGAGGGGGAAAGAAAGAGAGAGGGGGAGAGAGGGAGGTAGAGAGAGAGAGATAGAAAGAGAGAAAAGAGAGAGAAAGAAAGAAAGAGAGAGAGGGAGAGAAAGAGAGAAAGAGAGAGAGAGAAGACTGGGCTGAATATCTGGAGAGTATAGTGTTTTTGTTCTGATAACTTAAGAGGTTCAAGGTTGTTTTCTACTTTTTTTTTACTTTGTTATAGACAGACAGACAGACAGACATAAAAATAGACAGACAGACAGACAGACAGACATAAAAATAGACAGACAGACAGACGTATAGACTGATGTGCGTATTTATGTGATTAAAATATCTTGTCAAAAACTGCCACACATTTTTATATAAACCTTCTATCTTCAATTTAACTGGATGAAAAGGGTTTTAACATCTATTTTTTATCTATATTATGAGTGCGTATGTTTTCGTTTGTCCAGCATGAATCATACTTGGGATGATGGGGGGGTGGGTTGCCTTCTTCTTTTTCTTGAGTCATCCATCTGCAAACATGTGCAATGCTGTGCATGTTTAGTGGGGTGCACGGATGCACGCTGCAAACGGCAGGCCTGCAATGGGTAAATATTTAGCTAAGACAAAAGGCCACACAAGAAATGGGCCGGGCGTCTTTAAAATAGTAATGTCTTCTTGTATACAGGTTTCCAAACTGTGGTTGTGAGAAAAAGCAATGTTCATATCAGATGGTTGGCCCCATGGGCAGTAAGTTTTTATGTCCATAGATTAAAGGCTGATAAATCTCGAGTTGTCTTGCGGTGTGGTCTGAATAATATCTCTATATACTCCGGCAAGACGGGCAGAAAGGGGTCAGTTAGGGTTTCTTTAAGTTTCAGAGACAAATGGGCTTGTGAGCCTTAATTAAGCTGATGAACTTTGTGTTCGGTTGGGAGAGATATGTTTGTCCATTTTTACAAGTCTGTCATTTGCAGGAGAAGCCGAGTGTCAATGTAACCGTAAAATAAAACATTGTTGCTTGTGTTAAATTTGAGTTGTCATCTTGTTTGGAAGGAAAATCCTTTCGTTAAATCAGTGACTGAGACCAAATGATTGATGTCCAAGTGTCAAAATCAATCACCGAATTTGGAGACAGCGAGCGTATGATCACAGCGTGTGCAGTGAACTTCACACAGACTCAGGCTCACACACCGATTGATGGGGGAACAAGATAATACTGATAATAGTAACTAAATCTCATTCATTCACTGTGGAGGTCCCCAGATGTCGGAGAGCCTTCTACTCAAATAGCTTCTTTCCTCGTGCTGCTGGCCTCTAGAACTCCCTCCCTGCCCCCTGTTTCCCCGACATTACAGACATGCAGAAATTTAAAACTAATGTAAACAGACATCTCGCTACGCAGACCCCAATATAGGTTGACCCCCCCCCCCCCCCAACCTTCTCCCCTTTTCTTTTTTCTCAGTAGCCCCTTACGTCTACAGTGGCGGCCTGCCTTGTTTGGGGTGAACTATGTTACAAAAAAAAAAAAAAAACTAAAAAAAAACTAATAAACACTTAATGGCTCCAAACATATTGCACAGAATAGCACCAAATTTGGTATGAAGAACTCTTGAGATATTATATGGGATCAAAATGACTCCCTTCTACTCCTACTCTTCCTCACCCTCCTCCTACTATATGGATGGACTCTCTCCCGTCGATTTCGACGTATGAGTGCCCCACTAGAGGGGGGGGGGGCGGCCCGCGCGTGAATTTTGTAATTGCAAGGGTTGCGCAATCCTAACAACCGCTCTCCTGAGTCGGCATTGCTTGATTCCAATGACAAGTAGTAGTACAAGACGACTGGAAACAATGCCGAGATAAGCAGAGAGCACATACAGCACCTGGTATTCCCAAATGGTCACCCATTTAGTACTGGCCAGGCTCGACGCCGCTTAACTTCGGTGATCTAACGGGAACCGGTGTGTCAACGTGATTGTGTCGTATATAACCACTACTACCAATAATAATAATAAAAATAAAACCGAGCCGTATGTATATAGGTGTAATCAGTCAACAGAAAATCATAAGCGCACAAGTGGGAGAAAAAGTATAATAATAATAGTGAATAAAAACTGAGAATGAAGAAAAAAATAAAGGAATAACCGTGCAACTTACAATTTCGAGCCGAATTTATTGGACGATTTTCGAAGCAAATTAAAGTAAATCCCAATTTCAGTTTTTGTTGTTGTTTTTGGGGTATAGTCTGTAGAAAATTTTTGTGAACCATTCCCTTCTTCAAGCCTTC
>OY744541.1:9565082-9577582 GCA_963556195.1 Sepiola atlantica | reverse complement strand
GTCGTTGTGTTTTGGAGAATTGTTAATTACAATTCGAGAGTCAGACCTTTGAGAGTTGGCGTCGTTGTGTTTTGGAGAATTGTTAATTATAATTCGAGAGTCAGACCTTTGAGAGTTGGCGTCGTTGTGTTTTGGAGAATTGTTAATTACAATTCGAGAGTCAGACCTTTGAGAGTTGGCGTCGTTGTGTTTTGGAGAATTATTCATTACAATTCGAGAGTCAGACCTTTGAGAGTTGGCGTCGTTGTGTTTTGGAGAATTGTTAATTACAATTCGAGAGTCGGACTTTTGATTTTTTTTCGTGTGCACGCATCTTTTTAACTTTCACTTCTACAGTTTGTCTGTTGCTGTTCAACAACCTTTCAACCAATTATGAGGTCATCTCAGGTCATCTCAGGTCAACCTGTTTTGCAGTTCTAAAAGAAGCCAATAGCGCAGCAAATTCTCTTTTTGCCATCGTTCAGCGTCTATCAAAGGGCACTGTGAAAGCGGGGTGCTTCAGGTTCAGGACCATGGGGAAGGTTAAGGGCAGCTTCTTCGCCGAGGATGAAATATGCACTTCATTTCTCTTTGTCCATTGCTTTTTAGTTACACACACACTTTTTCTCATCACAAAGAGAAAAAAAAAACAATGACAGAAACGAGTTTCTATTCAATTTATCTTTTTTCTGTTTTAGATGCAAACCATTTCTCGCTTCTCTTTGTATGTGAGGCTTGAACGCGCGTCATATGATCCCCACCCCCAAAAAACGGAGACAACTGCGTGCAGATTAACAACAATGAAATTCACGTGAGCGATTTGTGAATAAGAAAAACAAACAATAATCGCCTTTGATTGGACACAATAAAAGAGAAACAGCAACAAATGGCGGGTCTACAAAAAACTGACCAGTGCAGGTTCTGCCACTCTGCCATCGAAAGTCCAAGCCACCTAATGTCTGGATGCAAGATCCTTTTGGCTGATGGCCATTACACTGCCCGCCACAACAAAGTATGTAAATACCTACATTGGAAGATCTGCGGAGAGATGCAGCTAGAAAGATCACTGAACATCTGGGAACATGAACCCCCACCCATAACATCGAATGGAAAAGTGACAGTGTTCTATGATAAAGACACACAGGCGGACAGATACATAAAAGACAAGGCCATCAAACCAGACATTGTCATCTGGAACAAACCAGAAAAAACTGCTCTCATCATTGATGTAACCGTCCCAAATGACTACGGCCTCAATAGAGCCGAACGGGAAAAAATAACAAAATATCAAGATCTAAAAAACGATCTAAAAATAACATGGTCCCTCGATGAAATAAACATCATACCGGTTGTAGTGGGGGCAACTGGTCTGGTGAAAAAAAATCTAAGTAAATACTTAGAAACAATCCCCGGAAAACCAAATTGTAGGGAAGTACAGATAGCAGCCCTAAAAGGAACCACATCTATCCTTAAGAGAGCCCTCAGATATAAATTTTAATCATAGGGAAATCAAGTGTTAGCCTCAAGAGTAAGCCCCTTGATTTCTTTAGATAAACTAAAGAAGAAAAAAACAACAAAGAGATTATGCTAACCCTAACCCTGATTTACATAACCGATAACAGTCTGTCCGCGGGTTTTACTTTTACCTGCTATGGCTTGAATTTGGCATGAAGGTCCACATACATCATCATAATATTCTGCGACACATTTTATTAAGCGAAGCAAAATCTTTGGTGCTTATCCAGAATTACCGAGACAAGGAGAAAAAAAATAAGACAAACTGAGAAATATCTGGATGATTTACGTACACGTGACGGAATGAATATATCGTATACCAAAAATCACGTAAATTAATCAAGTAGTTTTTATTTTTTATAAAATAAAAACTACTTGATTCATTTTTATCGATTGCATAAAAAAAAATTTCAATGACCAATTTTTATATCAAGAATATTGATCCAAATTCAACTATGGGAGTTTGTAGATCCGGTCTTTTATCGACTTATTTGTCATTCTGTTTTTCAGATTTTGGTAAAATTTTGGTAAAATTCGTGACCGAACTAAGTTTGAAAGAACACATGCCATAATAGTATTTGTAGAAAAGACTGAGACTAGCCACATCACGTCTGTGTGAGAGAGGGTGTAGAGAAGAAGAAAGGATGGGGCCAATCAAATTACAGATATATTTCTGCACCTTATCACGAACCCTCAAATGGGACAGAGATTCACTAGCCCAAATATAATAACAGTACTCCATACATCTTCCTTGGGATAAAGACAGGAAGCTGCATGATCCAATTCCAAGACGCGTTGATGCTGAACTGAAGGGGGATCAAAATTCACCGATTCTAAATATCTAAAAAACATGAAACACAGAATGAGAGAAAGCAACTTTAGTCGATTAGATACAGAATTTTGTTCTTTAGATAAAAAAAAATTGTTTGAAAATTTCCAAAAGATTATCGACTAAGACGAAGGCCACCTGAAAAATGTTGGAGAATACAACGACTGAAACGTTGTTAAATAGCAGCAATCAAAATGATGGAAACTTTCCGAAACATGTACGCAATGAAAAGAACAAGAATATTTTATTGCAGATATATTTTTAATGGGCGAGCCCCCCTCCCCATAAAATCGTTAATAAAATTCAAAATTCTTTCAGCAATCCAACCATATTTGACACAATATATATTTTTAATGCATAGGGGTATGTTGAAAAGAAATCAATAAAGTGCTCGATCATAAGAATGCGACAGCTAAAATACAAATTATTTATCTAAAAACTATACATTACCGATTCCAGAGATGTACCATGAAGACAGTTTGAAAAATGGAAGGCGATGTCTTCATTACGTGAGTCACTGAAGATTTGAAATGGGTTATAAACAGTAACGGTTTACATGTGTCAATGAAACTATGGTACATCTCTGGAACATTTAATGTATCCTTTTTAAATGTATAATTTTTGTGTGTATATATATATATATATGTCGGGATTTCGGAACTTTGATTGGACTTTTTGTATTATTTTGATTGATTTATTTATCATTAACATTGAATATGGACACATTTCGCGACTGGATAACCTTGCCGGCCCCTTCAATTTCACGTATTTGGACTGCTGTTTGTATCTTGGAGTAATGTCCTTCCTGATTATGCTTCTCAACTTGTATGACCTGGATGGACTGTATGGATTCAACAAAAGTATGTTTTTGGGTTGATATGTTTGATGTTATGTATTTTTATGTATTTGTATATATAATTTTATATATTTTCAAAGCGTAATTTTATTGCCTGTAGTAGTATAACTGCGGTAATGGTCCTCTGAAGAGAAGAATTATCTTTGAAAACTCATGAGCTAAGGACTTAAGAATACTTTGCTTGAAATTTGAATTCTAATAAAATTTGATTGACACCTTATTTTATTACTTCATTTTATATTATAATATATATATATATATATATATATATATATATATATATATATATATATATATATATGCACTGTAAGTGTAGTATTAACACAGAATGACATCGCTAGCTATATGTGCATCGTTCCTTACATTAAGTTGAACGCTCTTATGACGTCAAGCCGCCGGATCAAGTGTTAAGATCCTCACTGTTTATTTGCTATTCAGCGTTGGCCGAGTGGTTCAGGTCGTTGTGATTTGAGTTGCAAAATACTCGGAATCTGGGGTTTCGAATAGCATGACCAGTAGTGAATAGTCATATCTCTATGCTGATGAGTCCCGATTATAAATACGAAACGTATACGTACATAGATAATAACCAAAACAAATATTAACTATATATATATATATATATATATATATATATATATATATATATATATAGTAAGCAATGAAAATATATATGGCAATCAAGCTACACAGAGGCTCCCGTGTTTCATCCCCGGGGGGAATCGTCAGGCTAAATGCATGGAGTTATTTTTGTCAGGTGTTTTTATATACATGGCTTGCTAGTTAACCAATCATGTATATAAAACATGTATATAAAAACACCTGACAAAAATAACTTCATGCCTTTAGCCTGACGATTCCCCCCGGGGATGAAACACGGGAGCCTCTGTGTAGCTTGATTGCTATATATATTTTCATTGCTTACTACCTAGCTCTACTTATGTATCGAGCACTGTTGAAGTAAATACTGAAAACTGACACATAAAAAATTATATCTCCTTATAATATTTTATGTGGATACATGAAGTACTAATATATATATATATATATATATATATATATATATATATATATACATGGAAAATAAAAAAGGAAAAAATAAACTTATTTATATATTTATCAACGTCGCGTCTTTATTTCAAGACTTTCTTAAGATGATTGATTTGAAGAAATAACATACAAGTATAATATTTGTACTAGCAAAACCTGTGTCCCGGCATTGCCCAGGGGATTTAAGAAAGCAAGAATCGCAACCCTCCGAAGTAAATTGACCGGAAATAACCAGAAAAAGTCTTTTCACCCAAAATGCTAAGCATTTATCCACAACATAGAAAATATTCATAAATAGAACTGTGGGTAACAAACAATGAAGAAGAAAAACAAAATATTGGTTACCGCTTTCTTACCTGGTGTCGCTGGTAATTGTCGTCCATTTCCTTTTTCTTTTGATTCATGATGGCTTCCTCTTTCTCTTTCTCGGTTACTTCATCCAGAGCAATCTGATAGGATTCGATGGATTTATTTCGCTACAAAAATGCCAACAGCAGAAGTCAATCAAAATAATTGAAACTTGTGAAATAAAAGCGTTTATCGCAATTGGCTTCAAATGTAATCGTTCTTTACTAAAATCAGACATTTTATTTCACATTCTAAGAAAGTTGTTCTTTATTTATCTAACACAAATTTAATTTTTTTTTTTTTTTGATGATGATGATGGATCACCACTTATCAAGGCTCGAGGGGGCCACTCAAGGATAGTGGTTAAAGAGTTGGATGGTGTAATGTTTTGCATTTAGAGTTATCTCCCCTTTCGTCAAGCTGAAATAGCAGACATATAAATAAACAAGCCGAGGTGATTACGTGTCATTCAAGCACCGGCGCTGATTGAAGCCACAACCATATCTCTTTGTTTTTTGTTTCTGTTTTTGTTTTACTTTGCTCTTCGTTTCAGCCTCGCAAGCCGAGTCTACGATATTACAGACAATGATCGCCACCACGAGAGGATTGGAAACAATAGGTGGAATGGCCAGAAGATTACTTAAGAGGAATTAATTATCCAAGAGGACGACTCAACAAGTATTTGTTTACATTAGACTTGCAGTCGACCATATTGTAGTCGGTTGGGAAGCAAACTTGTGGTATCTTATTCCACAGATAGGATGTTTTAGGAAAGAAACTTTGTTCATGGAAGTTCCGTTTGCAGTCAGATTTTCAAAGACCCAAATAGCAATCCGTCTGCATATTGCTATTTGATTCGTGCTAGCCTATTTTTCTTTTGTTATTTTGTCTGAATGAAACATGGCCAGTAAGGGTTGAGGACATATGTTGCATGGAGAAAAATTATATGAGAATGATACAATGTATGGATAATGCGAGTTTTAAAGACAGGCTTAGACCATTCTTTCAATGTGACTAAACCAACAAAGTCTCCTGTTCTGTACACATCATCCTATACTTTCTAGATTTAATCTTCCTCTGGGGTCATCAGATCTAAGCCTGTCTTTAAGACTCTTATTGCACATTCATTGCATAATTCTCATATCATTTCTCCCTCTCTTCATGTAACACCTATCCTCAACCCTCGCTGGCCAGCTTTCACTTCCATGCATCATCACACTGATAGCCTCTTCCTGCTGGTTTTGCACCATTTATGTCTCCTTATGAAGATTTAAATCAAGATATAATACTACTAAACCGTATGTCTAGAATCTTTATTTCAATTCTGATCAAAATCCATTACATGATTTTGATTCTAGAAAATGTCTAAAATTTAAGGCTTAAGCTTAAGGAGTCTTAGTAAGAAATTGAAATTCAGAGAATCTTGCTTAATTGGTGTCTAATGATTATGGATCAAATTCAATGAAAATCTGAAATATTTGAAGTTTCAGATGGTAGGTTGTGCCCATATTATACCCCCTAAAATCTCTTTGAAATACTCGAAGGAAACTGAAATTTTTTGAATATTTATTAATTTGT
Organism: Sepiola atlantica; assembly: GCA_963556195.1. NCBI lineage: Eukaryota > Metazoa > Mollusca > Cephalopoda > Sepiida > Sepiolidae > Sepiola > Sepiola atlantica. The sequence goes on along the minus strand of OY744541.1, from coordinate 9,571,427 downwards.
AAACATGCATTATGTGGTTGTATGCAAATAACAGACTTGCTGCAGATAAGAGAAGAAATTGAAAATATCTCTGATTTTGTATTTGACCACCCAGAATTTGATTTCCTTTTGAAAAATAGTAAGTTTCTCTTTAAACGGGGGATTCATGTTGAGAGATGAAGACTCTGAAAAAATAACGTTTGTGCAGATAAGAGGTTCCCTGCTGTGATTATGACTCAGTCAGGGAGTTCTAAATATGTCCAGATATGGAAGCCCTGGGCAGTAGATTTTTGTGTGTTCATAGATAAGGCCGGCCATTATCTCAAGTGGTCAGTCTCTGGGTGTTCGAATGGGGATGACTACGAATAAGACAGGACATCTAGGATTTCTGGTTCAAAAGTACATATCTTCCAACAGAGAGACAAAGGAGGGCAATCAGAGAATTAGCCCTTTCGGCGTCTGACAGTCAGTTTAGTTTTCTGGGGTCTGACGGTCAGTTGGGTTTGTGTGCCTCTCAAAAAGAGATGAGCCCTTGGACTCTCAGCTATTAGACTTGTGTTATGATTTAAAAAAAAAATTTTTTTTGTAACATAGTTCACCCCAAACAAGGCAGGTCGCCACTGTAGACGTAAGGGGCTACTGAGAAAAAAGAAAAGGGGAAAAGGTGTGGGGGGGGGGGGTTGGTCAACCTAAATTGGGATCTGCGCAGCGAGGTGTCTGTTTACATTAGTTTTAAATTTCTGCATGTCTGTACTGTCGGGAAACAGGGGGCAGGGAGGGAGTTCCAGAGGCCAGCAGCACGAGAAAAGAAGCTATTTGAGTAGAAGGCTCTCCGACATCTGGGGACCTCCACAGTGAATGAATGAGATTTAGTTGATTGGTCTGGCCAAGATTTCTCATTTGCAAGTCTGTTGTTCAAAAACGAGTACCATTGTAACCTCCCCCCCCCCAAAAAAAACCTTTTTACTTGTTTAAAACTAGAGTTATGGTTTTATTTGGAGGAAGAATTCTTTTGTTGCGGCACTGACTGAGACCACACTGCGATCGGCGTTGAAATCAGGAAACAACTTTGGACGAGCACCATGAGTGGACAATCACGGCCTGTGCAATGAACACATGCAGAACGCGTTCATAAATTGATGTCTAATATCTATTGTTAAAATTTCACAGAAATCGGAAATATCTGCATTTTCCAAAAAGGGCTTCTACGCCCACTTTTGCAGTTTTTACATAAAACTAAATTAAACTAAATATAGCCCACTCTGTCAGTGTGTGAGTAATATGCAGTGTGGCATTGTGTGTATATTTGCTGGTCTTTGTTTTGTTAGTTTGTAAATATGTGAGAACTTGTGTGAGTTGAGTTGCATAGTTATTTGCCTTCCCTGGCTTTGACTTGAGCATAATGTCATGTCATGTCATGTGCCTCATCTCTGATGAACTCAACTTTCGGTTGCTGAGATGCGCTTTTTTATTAGAAACTGGTATTTCACACTGGCTTGCTTGCTAAAAGAATAGTTTCGAACAAGCGGGAATCATTTTCATTGGTTGAAAATTGTAGAATTCACACCTTTATGTGAAATCATGTTTTTTTCTTTATTTCGGAGGACGATGAACTCCACATAAAACAATTGATTTGACAATCTCCCATTTCCACTTGATACAGAAAGGAAGAAGTGAAAATGAAAGAAGAGAGTATTGATTTACTCCTTTCCAGGAGGTTAGACACAAGGCCAGTTTTTATCTTACTCCCACAAGTAAGATGTGACCCAAGGTCGGGTCGGGAAAGTGGGGTTTGAAAAGCCAGCACCCGAGAGATGAGCACTCTGACCATTAAAAATTGCCTGGGCAGTCCCGTCGGCATTCCCCGGTAGGGGCGCCTCAGGCAGTAAGCAATAAACTTACTCCTCCCAAAAGAGGGAAAGCGAAGCCTGGGAGGGTGGACCTCCTAGAACTGCACAGGACAGACCCATAGACCGGCGTAAATCAAGCCCCGAAGGCCAAGACAATACCAGTCTATGGGGTGCAGTATCCATCGGAACAGATACTACACTTTGATCTTAGCCAAAAGAAGAGAGTAGCTAATATACAACTTTTTACATTTGTTCGCATTGTGTCTCCACCATCCCACATTTCAAAAATAATTTTTTTTTTAGCTTAATTCACCCCAAACATGACAAGTTGCCACTGTAGACGTAAGGGGCTACTGAGAATCAGGGTGAAAGTTTAGAGGGGGTCATACTAAATTGGGAGCTGTGTAGCGAGATGCTTGGTCACATTAGATTCAGATTTCAGTCGGGGAAACAGGGAGCAGGAAGGGAGTTCCAAAGGCTGACAGCTCGGTGAAAGAAGCTATTGGAATAGAAAGCTCTCGGCATCTGGGTACCTCCACAGTGAACGGATGGGATTTAGCTGATTGGTCGAGTGTATTTCGAGGGGGCACTGAAGCAGCAAGTTCATCGGAGCACACTCCATTGAAATACTTGTAAAACAAGCACAAGGATGCAATATTGCGGCGATGGGACAGGCGCTGGAGCTTGGTGGATAGTGAGGGATTTAGTCGGGTTAGAGACTATAACTGGGAATTCAGAAGTCGATGACGTCAAACGTTAAACAAACAAAAAAAAAAGACTTAGTTCGGTTCAATTCCTGTAGAAGCACAAAAATCCTCTGCGTAACTTCGAGCTCCAATGAACGAAAACAATTCGGCTCATCGCAGAATCTCACTTGACACTCACGTTTCTCGTCTTTCCTTTCTTCTGATTTTCTTGTCTTTTTATTAGCAGATTTTCCCTCTGTTAATTCCGCTTAACCAATCAGAAAAAAACATAATCCGCTGGCTCACTATTTGTCATGATAATTAAATCTATTATTATTGTGCAGCAACCAGTAGATTTGTTACTTCGAGGTTGTGAGTTCAATCCTCACTAGAAAACTAGTAAGCCAAAACTTATTTCCCTTTCCATCTGCAAGCCAGGCAAAGGCGGACCCTCTTACTGCGGGGAAGAACTAAGTCCGGGCCACCTCCACCGCTCGATTCTGGCTCAAGATCATCAATTCCGCCACAGAGACTTATTTTTGAACCTTGTCTAAGAGAGAGGGAGACTGGTGGTTGGTGCACCAGCCCAGATGTGGCAACAATACTCCATGCATCGGCAGATGAATGCACATGATCTAATAGATAATCTTCAAGATGGCTAAATAAAAAAACTGTAAAAAGCTCTACTTACAAATTCATCCTTTATCATTGCATAATCTAGATAATCCACCCAAGACAGGTAAGCGACAACGAAGGCTTTGTAATTATCTTGTTCGCAAAACGGATTTCCGTTGAGGTTGATCACCTTTAATTTTTTGAATCGGCGCAGATACTTAATCTGAAAAACAAAAAAAAACACAATTAAAAAATTCATTAATGCATTTTCAACTTGCACAGTATACATGGCAATGTAGCGTTTCATTCATTACATAAACTCTGGAGCCGACGAACCAAGATCCCGTTGAAGACTAGACTCCGTCTCTATAATGCGTACTGCGTGTCCATCATGCTCTACAATAGCAACAGCTGGGCAATAACAAAAGCCATGCTTGACAAGCTGGATGCGTGCCACCTCAGACACCTCCGTTCCATCACAGGTCACTGCTGACCGAAAAAACTTATCAGCAGCAAGGCACTATACGAGCTGTGCAATGAAAAACCCGTCTCCACAAAGGTCACTGAACAAAGATGGTCTATGTTAAGCCATGTCCTATGAATGGACCCTGACACTCCCGCACAGAGGGCACTAGACTTTGCCGTTACTGGCTCGCAAGCCTACCAACCGCGACTAGGACGGCACTGCACAAATCTGCTGGGCACACTACGTGCTGACATCAAGAAGACGGGACTAGGACCACTACGTACAGCGAAACAACTTCATTGCCTACGACAACTTGCGCATGGCAAGGCCAGATGGCTTGGGACTAGCATAGAAGACTGATTGCAGCTACAGGATGTCATTTGACTACCATAGCCGCAGAACACAGTTTTGAATAAAATAATAAAATAATAAAATAATGAAATAATAAAATAATAAAATAATAAAATAACAGGCAAAAAATATCATCTCCAAGTATGTGAAGCAACCATTAGTTTCGTACTTGGGAGAAAATGCAAATTATCGTTGGCGCAAAATAAATAACTTTTTCGAAGATTGATTCATCAGGGAAAAGTCTACAAGCTCAGAATTGCAGACATGACCGACACATCATGTCAAAGTAAACTCTGAAGAAGCGGCTTCTTTGATCTGACATTAAAAGGAGTTTTATATAATCGACTAGCAGGGTGACCCAACGCTACTCGGGATTGAATGAGGATCACTGATATGTACTTGTTCACTATGCTCTTAATGTCTTTGTTTTTACCCCCCCCCCTCGTTTCGACCCCTAATATAATCGGAAGAAACTGAAATGTCGCAAAACTCTCTGAATTAGTGTCTTATACATATGGTTTAAATTTCATTAAAATCGGATGTTACGTATTTGAAGTTTTAAGGGGGGTTCTGTCCCCAGGGACACTTAGACGTGGGGAGCACGTAGAGATTCGACACATAAAGGGTAACATAGAGATTTGGGACCACTTCCATTGTCTTCCCTGGAAAATTTTATACATATGATATAAATTTCATCAAAATAGGATATATTTTTTGAAATTTTAAAGTAGCTTCTCCCCTCCACCACCACCACCACCACCACCACAACCACTACTCCTACTACTACCACTACATCCACATAGCTCCCTTATGTTAAGAGGGCACTTAGAGATTCGGTACCGCTTCCATTGTTTTCCCAAGAAATTTTTATACACATTTCAATTTCATAAAAATCGGATATATTTGAAGTTTTAAGGAGGTTATGCCCTAATAACCCAATTATGGGCGCATTTAGAGATTCGGGAACACTTCCATTGTCTTCCTCGGTAAATTTTACATAAGAATACACTTTTAGATTTTATGTAGAATCTCTAACCTTTCTTTCTATAGGGAACACTCAAACATCACACACATACATACATACATACATACATACATACATACATACATACATACATACACACAGACATTGAGTTTTATATATATAGATTAAAGAAAATTCATAAAATTGATTTTCCGTTGGTACTTGCCATGGTATCACCATGGGGAAAATTTTTGACAACTATGGGAATATAGTTTCCCTGTTTTTATTTCAATCCATGTCATGGCTACTCTTCACAATTGTTTACAACAAAAAGCTACGGTAAAAAAAAAAAAAAAGACAAACCCGTTACATCCAACTATCTGTCCGAATATTAACCCGCTTTTTCGATGGAGATCACTACGCTTTCATTTGAATTTTAATCTACCTGAACACCCGATGTATAAAAATGTTATTTTGGACTCTTTTTTGTCCAATTGATCTATATTTATTACAGCGACAGTTTTGGAAGCTATCTGATGAAATATTTAGGAAAATTGTGGGCAATTCAATTTTTTGTGGTACTTGTAAGCATTGGTTATGCAAGAAGTGCAGCAGAATTACGGGTACGTTGAGAGATGGTAACCAGTTTTTATGCAAGAAGTGTAAGACTATGATGATGATGATGATGATAACTCAGATGTCATCATCATCATCATAAATATCATCATCATCAACAACAACATCATAAATATCATCATCATCAACATCATCATCATCATAAATATCATCATCAACATCATCATCATCATAAATATCATCATCAACATCATCATCATCATCATCATCATCAACGACAACAACAACATCATCATCATCATCAACGTCATCATCATCATCATCAACATCAACATCATCAACAACAACAACAACATCATCATCATCAACAACATCATCATCATCAACATCATAATCATTATCATCAACATCATCATCATCATCAACAACATCATCATCATTATCATCAACATCAACAACAACAACCGTTTTGTTTGTTGAATCAGGCCACAATTAATATTCTGATGAGGGTGATGCCTGATTGTCTAGTCTCTATCTAAGTCTTCCCCTCCAGTCTTGTCTTTGGTGAGGTCTGACGGAATCCATACCCATGGTTCTATCACATTTGACTATGTCCTCCCAAAACAACTTTGGTCTACCAGAGGTGGTCTTCTCTGCTGGCACATTCAACTGTCGAACTTTAGAAATCCAGCCATTACTGCGTTCAACATACCCCAATCAACGCAGTCTGCTTTTCTGCATGATGTCCGCGAGGCTTTTCAAGTTAACTTGTGCGAGTAGAGACCCAAAAGGTATGCCTTGTTCAGATCCATCTGACGATTGCCTTGTCGTTACGGTGCAGTTTCTTTAGTGTGCCGG
>OY744541.1:9357582-9560082 GCA_963556195.1 Sepiola atlantica | reverse complement strand
GAGAGAGAGAGAGAGAGAGAGAGAGAGAGAGAGAGAGAGAGAGAGAGAGAGAGAGAGAGAGAGAGAGAGATTTTTTACTTGCCTCCCCACGGCCAAAACGTTGTGAAAATAACAATCAGGACGAGAATAGTAGTCTGAATAACCCAAATTATCAATTCTCATCTCAAAATATTCCAAAACATCGAACCAGATGATAATAATGGAAATGTTACATTTGAACGGATGCGAATGCGGAAAAACAATGTGAGTTTATTGAAATACGAAAAGTTCTTTTTCTTCCCCAAATTCTGACACACTGGTTCTCATTAGATTACCGAATTTAAGCGACGTTGAGCTTGGTCAATACCAGATGGGTAACCATTTAGGAATACCAGGTGCTGTATGTGGAAGGATGGCGACATCTCCCTGTAGAAAACTGCAAAAATTAATGTTGTCAAAATCATCTCCCTTAACCAGGATATACATGCAACGTGAAGGAGAAAGCCGGCTCAACTCAACCAGGGGGACTGCTGCACCAAGAAGGGGGGAAACCGTGGAATAATAAGAGATGTCAACGAAAAAGACATCACGAGAACAAAAAAGTTGAACAAAATTTAATCATGATTGGATGGATCTGCAATGTGAAATCTGACCAAACCCAATACATCAGGTTAGAGGATTTGCTGAAAGCACTACAATTGTCCAGCATAGAGGTTATCCTGAGGACGGATTGATTATGCTTGTATGGTCATGTGGAGAAACCACTGTAGAAGCATGGATGCCTTAAATCGCAGGAAGGTTGGCCGGCCAAGGAAAGCTTGGAAGCAAGTGATTAGATGAGACCGCACAGAGTGGAATCTGGAAACAGCTGACCCGCCGAACCGTGAGAAATGGAGAATGAGCTTTTTAAAAAAAATTTTTTTTTTTTTAACATAGTTCACCCCTAACAAGGCAGGCCGTCACTGTAGACGTAAGGGGCTACTGAGAAAAAAGGGAGAAGGTTTGGGGGATAAACCTAAATTGGGAGCTGCGCAGTGAAATGTCTGTATATTTCTGCATGTCAGTATCGTCGGGGAAACAGGGTGCAGGGAGGGAGTTCCAGGGGCCAGCAGCACGAGGAAAAAAGCTATTGGAGTAGAAAGCTCTCCGGCATCTGGGGACCTCCACAGTGAATGGATGGGATTGAGCTGATTGTCAAGTTTGTCTAGTGAATTTACGTCAAGGAGGCACCAGAGTAGCCAGTTCATCGGAGGATAATCCATTGAAGTATTTGTAAAACAAGCACAAGGATGCTACATTGCGGCAGGGACCTATTAGTTTAGCGACTCTTTTTTGGACCTTGTCAAGGAGGGAGAGACTAGTAGATGATGCACCAGCCCAGATGTGGCAACAATACTCAATGCATGGGCGGATGGTGGCTTTGTAGAGATACAGGATGATGTGAGGTGTCACGGTAGAGGGAGCCCACCTTCTTTGCAGCAACTTTGGCAATGTCTTCAATGTATTTGTTCCAATTCATGTTACCAGTGAAGGTTAGGCCGAGGAGTTTGAATGATGAACTCTCAGGTAGGAGTGTGTGCAATATCAGAAAACGTCTGCCCCCTGAACAAGGAAAAAGTGATGTTAAATTGATAGAAGAAGAAGAAGAAGAAGAACAACAATAAAATTTAGTCTTACCATGTCGAGATCGTCGATTTCATTGTTTCCAAGAGAAAGAACCTCCAACTCAGCCAGAGTATCCATGTTTTCAATCCGTGTTATCCGATTATTAAAAAGGGTCAGATCTTGCAATTTTACGAGAGTGTTAATTCCCTCAATTGTTTCAATGTTATTAAACGACAAATCTGTTGAAAATAAAATCAAGGAAAAGATTTATATATCATGGTGTTTGGAGAGTAATTACGCCCCCTCCCCCTCCCCCGTTCCGCCCAATGGCTCCACTTCCCACTTATGCATTATGAGCCAACCAATCAAAACAACCGACCAATGTTAAGCTAACGATTATTGTTAATTTTATATCCTAGCTTTTACGTTTTTTTGCCCGGACATGTGGCCGCCGTTTTGTGTGTTGCGTTATTGAGAGTAATGCACAGGAATGTCGGAAGAAAGAGGAAAGGACTTACATACATAAGCATTTAGTCTCACATAAATGGTTTTGCTGAAAACAAACGTAAATGAGGAACACAAGACATGTAAGATGCTACTTAATATGATACGATATACAATGCTACTCAATATGATATGATATACAATGCTACTCAATATGATATGATATACAATGCGACTCAATATGATATGATATACAATACTACTCAATATGATATTATATACAATGCTACTCAATATGATATGATATACAATGCTACTCAATATGATATGATATACAATGCTACTCAATATGATATGTTATACAATACTACTCAATATGATATTATGTACAATGCTATACAATATATGATATACAATGCTATACAATATGATATGATATACAATGCTACTCAATATGATATGATATACAATGCGACTCAATATGATATGATATACAATGCGACTCAATATGATATGATATACAATGCTACTCAATATGATATACAATACTACTCAATATGATATGATATACAATACTACTCAATATGATATGATATACAATACTACTCAATATGATATGATATACAATGCTATTCAATATGATATACAATACTACTCAATATGATATGATATACAATACTACTCAATATGATAGGATATACAATACTACTCAATATGATATGATATACAATGCTACTCAATATGATATACAATACTACTCGATATGATATGATATACAATACTACTCGATATGATAGGATATACAATGCTACTCAATATGATATGATATACAATGCTACTCAATATGATATGATATACAATGGAAGAACAAACAAAGGAAGAATACATTATTGTGCCAATATAATAAAAAATAATATATGTTATTTTGAATATTTGGTCAGGGTTTACTTGTAGGGTATCCTTATGTCAGATTCGTGACAAACCCTTTTTACAGAGAGACCGAAGACACTCGAGGATGGTGTCTAGTCGGTAATTCAAACTCTTCTAATGTTTTCTATTCTGTTTTTTTTTTCATTTTACTTCAGGTGAAGTTTTCAGAAATCAAGGGGCTCCTTCCTGGAGCTAACACTTGATATCTATATGAGATACATAAATACTCCATTAAAGTTCTCCTTTACCTCTCAAACGTTGAGTTAGTAACAAAGTTAAGAACATTAATTTTCATTTCCCGAATTGACCAGTTAATTATGTTATAGTATATATTTCTTGTGGTCTCTTGGTCTTACCGGATCCCAGGACAAGAATTCATCTAGTCTGGTGGAGTATCCAGCTAAGTGCTGTTACTTGAGGTAACATGACTTGGAGAAGGTGCACCGTTCCTCATATGAGCCAGTGTTTAGCCGTGTCGAGGGGATCTTATTTGGGTTTTGAATACTATGTTATTTTGAATATTTGGTCAGGGTTTATTTGTAGGGGAAGTATCCTCATGTTAAGTGATACTGACAAACCCCTGTACAGAGAGGCCGACGACACTCGATGATAGTGTCTAGTAGGTTATTCAAACTCTCCTAATGTGAAATATGTGATCTCTAGTGAGAAGTTAAATGCAATATATAATAAAGTAAAGTTGGTCTATTTCTCGATTTTTATCATCGATAGCTTTCCTTCTGCAATGCCAACATTTCATTCTAAATAGCTATTTTATTTTCTTTAACGTTGGCCCATGTTGTTAAAAACAATAAAATGTAATTCGATTAAATATAACAAACTAAACTTACCCAACCAGACAAGATGTACGAGTGATTGGAGTCCATTAATTTTTTCGATGATGTTGTTGTCAAGCTGCAGTTTCGTGAGACACGTGAAACACCACAGATTATCGATCTTTAGAATATCTGTAAAGAAAAATCGATGACAAGAAAAATTGATGTAAAGAAAAATCGATGAAAAGAAAAATTGATTTAAAGAAAAATCGATGAAAAGAAAAATTGATGAAAAGAAAAATCGATGTAAAGAAAAATCGATGAAAAGAAAAATCGATGTAAAGAAAAATCGATGTAAAGAAAAATCGATGAAAAGAAAAATCGATGAAAAGAAAAATCGATGTAAAGAAAAATCGATGTAAAGAAAAATCGATGCAAAGAAAAATCGATGAAAAGAAAAATCGATGAAAAGAAAAATCGATGAAAAGAAAAATTGATGTAAAGAAAAATCGATGAAAAGAAAAATCGATGAAAAGAAAAATCGATGAAAAGAAAAATCGATGTAAAGAAAAATCGATGTAAAGAAAAATTAGAGAAATTTATGAACGCATATTTTTCATGGTAAAATTAATGATAATTCGATATTCAAATAGTCATCATATTCGGTTTAACGTCGATTTTACATGTTGGCATGCATTGGACGGTTTTAAGAAATTGACTTTCAAACTAACCTATCTCTGACCAGGTCTATATTTATCCCTCTTTCTCTAAAGTCCACGTTTATCATATCCTCCCACGTTTTCCTTGGCCTTCTCTTGTGAACTGGACCGTTCTACATCTATGAACCCAAGATCTTTCATCCATTCTTTCAACATGGCCATACCATCGAAGTTTACTCTTCTGCACACATCTCCCGCTACTGTTTAGATTTAATCTTCCTCTGAGGTCATCAGATCTAAGAGTCTCTTTATAGACTCATACTACACCTCCATCGTATCATTCTCACAAATAGGAAGGCCCTTAATTCAAGTAGGGGATAGAGAGATATGTAAATACCCTTCAATCCATCTCAGGGTCCACGGGTAATAGTGACCTTGAAAATGTACATTCATTTACTTTTAATTATATTTTATTCACGTTAACTGATGAGTTTCCATTTCCTTAACAATGAGTTGCTCCTGGATGGACCATTCCCTATAGAGGTCTAAGTGTGGAGCTAGGCCCATGTCTGCGACAAACCAGCTTACCCCAAATACTAGTGCTGTGCCTCTTCTTCTTTCTCTTCTTATAAGCTGTGTCTAGATTTCTAGTATGCACAAAACCATAGTCCACAATTTACATACATAATAAGAAAGACAAAACAGACACTTAACTTGTTTAACACGGATGTGTGTGTGTGTGTGTGTGTGTGTCGTTAGGGTCTTGTCACTAGTGTCTCTACATCTGAGCTAAATCTCGCATCTCTCAAATTCAGGGCTTCAGCTAAGACTCACTCTGATGTTTCTCATCACGATCCTTCTCAGTTGAGCTCTGTTGCCGTTCTCCACCATCTCAGTCCAACTGCATCTTTTTTTCTTTCCACCATTTTTCTAACCGTCTTTTCTACATCCGTTTCCAGTTTCTCTTTTTTTTGTCTTCACTTTGTCTCTTATCTCCACTCCTCTCACTGGAACTGAAAAAGTGCCGTTCTATTCCTCGGCCTACTTTCGCTGAAAACCAGAAACATCCACTTTCCTTCTAATCCTTCCAAATTTTCGATCTTGACCCTTCGGCTGGGAACATGATATGGTGAACGAACATATACTACACTGACCCCCAAAGGAGGAGATAATAACTGAGAGAATGGTATCATGACGAACGCCCTCCCCCCCTCCAAAAAAGGAGTAAATGCCTGGGAAGATGATATCATGACAACAGAACAGATAGTACGCTACCCCCCCCCCTTCCAAACGGAGACGATAATCATGGAAGGATGGTATCATGAGGAACGAATATATAGTATGCTGCCCCCAAAAGAGGAGGTAATACCTGGGAGGATCGCCTCATAAAAGAAGAAGGTAATACCTGGGAATATGATATCATGACAACAGAACAGATACTATACTACCCCCCCCCCCCCCAAAAAAGGAAAGAAGGTTGAAACTTGGAAAGTCGGTCACATGACAACAGAACAGATATTACATTAACCCCTCTCCCAAAGGAGGATGTAATACCTGGAAAGATTACCTCCACCCCCCTTAAAAAAGGAGGAGGTGATTCCTGGGAGAACTGTCTTATGACAACAGATACCAATACTACACTACCCACCCCCATTAAAAGATAATACAATAAGAGATTAAATTGTTTTTTTTCATTCATTTAAAAATACCTAGCCTTGGCTAAGATCAAAGTGTAGTATCTGTTCTCAGCATCCTGAAATGGTTGTCTCTACCGGCAGCAGTTACATTGAAAAATAATGTTGTTAAATAAACTGTCGCGTCTCTGCATATACAACTTTTGTTTATATTTCCTATTTCGCTTTTTTTTTTGTCAAGTGTCTGATTTTGCTGCAACACCCTGTATAGTGAAGGGGTGAGATTTTGCTGCAACACCCTGTATAGTGAAGGGGTGAGATTTTGCTGCAACACCCTGTATAGTGAAGGGGTGAGATTTTGCTGCAACACCCTGTATAGTGAAGGGTGAGATTTTGCTGCAACACCCTGTATAGTGAAGGGGTGAGATATTGTTGCAACACCTTGTATAGTGAAGGGGTGAGATTTTGCTGCAACACCCTGTATAGTGAAGGGGTGAGATTTTGCTGCAACACCCTGTATAGTGAAGGGGTGAGATATTGTTGCAACACCTTGTATAGTGAAGGGGTGAGATTTTGTTGCAACACCTTGTATAGTGAAGGGGTGAGATTTTGTTGCAACACCTTGTATAGTGAAGGGGTGAGATTTTGCTGCAACACCCTGTATAGTGAAGGGGTGAGATTTTGCTGCAACACCCTGTATAGTGAAGGGTGAGATTTTGCTGCAACACCCTGTATAGTGAAGGGGTGAGATATTGTTGCAACATCTTGTATAGTGAAGGGGTGAGATTTTGCTGCAACACCCTGTATAGTGAAGGGGTGAGATTTTGCTGCAACACCCTGTATAGTGAAGGGGTGAGATATTGTTGCAACACCTTGTATAGTGAAGGGGTGAGATTTTGCTGCAACACCCTGTATAGTGAAGGGTGAGATTTTGCTGCAACACCCTGTATAGTGAAGGGCTGAGATATTGTTGCAACACCTTGTATAGTGAAGGGGTGAGATTTTGCTGCAACACCCTGTATAGTAAAGGGGTGAGATTTTGCTGCAACACCCTGTATAGTGAAGGGGTGAGATTTTGCTGCAACACCCTGTATAGTGAAGGGGTGAGATATTGTTGCAACATCTTGTATAGTGAAGGGGTGAGATTTTGCTGCAACACCCTGTATAGTGAAGGGGTGAGATTTTGCTGCAACACCCTGTATAGTGAAGGGGTGAAATATTGTTGCAACACCTTGTATAGTGAAGGGGTGAGATTTTGTTGCAACACCTTGTATAGTGAAGGGGTGAGATTTTGTTGCAACACCTTGTATAGTGAAGGGGTGAGATTTTGCTGCAACACCCTGTATAGTGAAGGGGTGAGATTTTGCTGCAATACCCTGTATAGTGAAGGGGTGAGATTTTGCTGCAACACCCTGTATAGTGAAGGGGTGAGATATTGTTGCAACACCTTGTATAGTGAAGGGCTGAGATTTTGCTGCAACACCCTGTATAGTGAAGGGGTGAGATTTTGCTGCAACACCCTGTATAGTGAAGGGGTGAGATATTGTTGCAACACCTTGTATAGTGAAGGGGTGAGATTTTGTTGCAACACCTTGTATAGTGAAAGGGTGAGATTTTGTTGCAACACCTTGTATAGTAAAGGGGTGAGATTTTGTTGCAACGCCTTGTATAGTGAAGGGGTGAGATATTGTTGCAACACCTTGTATAGTGAAGGGGTGAGATTTTGCTGCAACACCCTGTATAGTGAAGGGGTGAGATTTTGCTGCAACACCCTGTATAGTGAAGGGGTGAGATATTGTTGCAACACCTTGTATAGTGAAGGGGTGAGATTTTGTTGCAACACCTTGTATAGTGAAGGGGTGAGATTTTGTTGCAACACCTTGTATAGTGAAGGGGTGAGATTTTGTTGCAACGCCTTGTATAGTGAAGGGGTGAGATTTTGTTGCAACACCTTGTATAGTGAAGGGGTGAGATTTTGCTGCAACACCCTGTATAGTGAAGGGGTGAGATTTTGCTGCAACATCCTGTATATATGATAAATGGCGCTTCCAAGCATCAGCCAAAACTCTCCTCACTGCCAATGAAAATAATCACGCCCAATAGAAACGTAATCGATTGTGCATTCAGCCGTTTGCTTGAGCCGCCTGTTGGAGTAACATGCATGATTAGGTCTTTGTGTGTGACAGCTGGTGATTTGTCATGAAGCAGCTGGAGGTTCGGGTTGTATTTTTTAGAGTTCTTTTTCTTACTCGGCCGGTCCTTATTTGATTCCTGATAACATTCCAGCTTGCAAAACCATCAAAGCATCTCATTATCTAAATGAATAGATGCGAAAGATTTTTTCAGTCTAGAAATATTTATATAGAGAATTGATACGTAGGGCTCAACTGTACGACCAGTTGAGCAGCAAGATAAGTAAAGACTCAAGTAACGAAAAGCCAGTTTATATGAAAGCTGGACTGCTCCACTATGCCAAGTTGGACAAGTCTATTATATGAACTTTGATTGGTTGCCAGTCTGAGAGTGAATAATTCTATATATAAATATAGCTTCAGTAAAGCAATATTTGTCTATAGGATATTGGAGCCGGTAAGTGTTAGTTTGATTCTATCCTAACTATATTAACATCAAAACCGGTTGTGCTTATTTAATTCTAGGATACAAGATAAGTTTTTTTAATACCGTATATATAGTAGACTGAAAATACCCATAAACACATTTCGATGTTCGTAATTTGCATATTTATTATTAAACAGCTTCTAACAAATTAATTTTTTTTTAAATTAATTAATTTATTTTTAATCTCCCTTCCGACAGCGGTAAGATGTGACACAAGGTCGGAAAGTGGGATTGAAAGGCCATTGCCCGGGAGGTTGAGCACACAAAAAATGCCTAGGCAACTCCGTTGGCATTCCCTGGTAGGAGCGCTTCAGGTATTTAGCAATAAACTAACCCCTTCTCAAAGGGGGAGAAGGAAAAGCCTGGGAGGGTGGATCTCCTAGAACTGCACAGGACAATCCCTAAGACTAGCGGAATCAAGGCCTGAAGGCCAAGACGGGTACAAAGAGAGTCTGCAAATGATGTGTGTGTGTGTGTGTGTATGTGTGTGTGTAGCGTGCTAAGTGTGTTTGTAAGCGTGCACATGGTGTAAAAGTGTCAAGACCGAAGGGAAAGAGAAACGGCCTGACTGATGTTGTCTGCAGCCAGTTGTGGATAGAAAAAGAGGGAGAGGCAGTCTGTGCATCCCTTTTTATAACGCGGATTGTAGGACCAGCTACCGTCACAAAAATGGGAGATAATTCGGGTCTGACGTCCTCTAGTAAGTTTCTAGTTCTAAAGGGTTAGTAAAGTTCTAGCTTGCGTTTCTTTGCTAAACTCTGGTAGTTACGACAACATCCACAAGCTGATACAAAGTCTGTGTGTGTCTAGATTTCTAGTGTGCACAAAACCATAGTCCACAATTTACATAATAAGAAAGACAAAACAGACACTTAACTTGTTTAACACGAATGTGTGTGTGTCGTTAGGGTCTTGTCACTAGTGTCTCTACATCTGAGCTAAACCTCGCATTTCTCAAATTCCGGGCTTCAGCTAAGACTTACTCTGATGTTTCTCATCACGATCCTTCTCAGTTGAGCTCTGTCGCCGTTCTCCACAACCTCAGTCCAACTGCATCTTTTTTTCTTTCCTCCATTTTTCTAACTGTCTTTTCTACATCCGTTTCTAGTTTCTCTTTTTTTTTGTCTTCACTTTGCCTCTTATCTCCACTCCTCTCACTGGAACTGAAAAAGTGCCGTTCAGCTGTGAAGATCATATTAACGATCATATTAACGATCATATCAACGATCATATTAACGATCATATTAACGATCATCATATTAACGATCATCATAGTAACGATCATCATAGTAACGATCATCATATTAACGATCATCATATTAACGATCATATTAACGATCATATTAACGATCATATCAACGATCATATTAACGATCATATCAACGATCATATTAACGATCATATTAACGATCATATCAACGATCATCATGTATCTTGGAACATTCAAATGTCCTTTTATGTTGATTCTCCAAAAGTGAAGTTATTAGATTAACACTTCCTTTTTTAAAATAAATCAACAGAAATTGAGAAATTGCAAGCATCTAAGGAAGTAGTCAGTGGCATGCAGAGGTCTTGGGATGCCCTGGTTATGCCTAAAATCATGTTTGTCATTCTCTGCTTGTTTACGTCAACAGCCATGTCGAAGTCTGGACACGTTCTGACAAATCAAAATTAACATTCTGTATGATTTTTCTACATTGCTTTCTTCACCCTGAGGAAGTCTTTCAGTAAAGACGAAACGTTGGTGAATACATAAATCACATAGGTTTCCTTTTTTCTAGTTACTATATGCAGCTAACCCTAACTCTAACCCTAACCCTTAACTTATTTCATACACTCCTAATTCATGCAATCACACCAATACACGCTAACCCTAACCCTAAAACCAGCTACTCTCCCTTACAAATAGAAAAATGAAAAGTGAGCACTTACTTTTAAAGTCCAGTCTCAGTTGTCGTACATCTGCAAAATCAATTCCTTTACTTTTCGCAATAGTCCCCGCTTCATGTTTTGGTCCCTGCTCTTCGGTCGCGGTGCGGAGCATCTCGTCATCAATCACAGACGGCTCAACCGAATCGTAGAGGCGGCTCATTCTTTGCTGATGATATAATCTATAAGTAAATTGGAAATATCTCAATAAAAATCAAAAAAGCGCAAAAAAGACTAACCAGTTTATATGCAAGAAGTGTCAGACGATGGCGACGGATGAGAACTCAGATGTGGAGAAAGTATATTTGGGGCAGATGGGAAGGACATGGAGGAACGCTGGCTTCCGGTGAAAAAAGCTTGAAGAAAGTGTGTACGGATGCCTGAAAGTGATACAACAATTTTTTAATTTTTTCATTCATATTAATTTCAGACTTTTCTTTTTTTCATATTCATTTCAGACTTTTCTTTCATCATATTCTAATAATTAACATAATACAGACTATTTGAAAAATAATTTATTTGATTGTTTTCAAAACTTAAAAAAAAATGTCATTGAAGAAAATAAACAAAATAGAATAATCTTTTTTTTTTCAAGAAATAATGTTTTTGAGCAACGGAATGTGATTTTTTTTATTTAATGTTTTTTTGAAAATATTTAGTGAAAATAATGTTTTGGGGAGGTTCAGGGTTAGGGTTAGGGTTTAGGGTTAGGGTTAAGGGTTAGGGTTAGGGTTTAGGGTTAGGGTTTAGGGTTAGGGTTAGGGTTAGGGTTAGGGTTTAGGGTTAGGGTTAGGGTTTAGGGTTAGGGTTTAGGGTTTAGGGTTAGGGTTTAGGGTTAAGGTTTAGGGTTAGGGCATTTCCATTTCTAAGAAAAAAGTTTGATTCCGGAAGTTACAAGAAAAAAGGTTTTCACTATTATTAAAAAAATGTTTTGAAAACAATCAAATAAAAACAAATAAATTATTTTTCAAATAGTCTGTATTATATAAATTATTAGATTATGATGAAAGAAAAGTCTGAAATTAATATGACAAAAAGGAAAGTCTGAAATTAATATGAATAAACAAAATTGTTGTATCACTTTCAGGCATCCGTACACACTTTCTTCAAGCTTTTTTCACCGGAAGCCAGCGTTCCTCCATGTTCTTCCCATCTGCCATATTTGTATGGCGAAGCTATTGAGGTTGTTCAGAAGTTTTGTTACCTTGGTGATACTAGGATAGAGCAGTTGCTAGTGTGATTGCAAGAGTTAAGAGTGGGTGAAGTAAGTTTAGGAGAACTTCTGCCATTAATAACCAGCAGAGCATTACCATTATCGACCAAGGGAAGAGACTATCAGGCATGTGTACGCAGTGTGATGATGTATGGAAGTGACACCTGTCCAGTGAGGGGTGAGGACATGCGTTGCATGAAGAGAAATGGGTGCTCTTATCGATCCTGAACCAGTTTTCGTGACGTTCGACTCGGAAGCGTTCAGCTGTTCTACGCAAATGCCCGAAAGTTGACGAGCCGATTTGTACCAGACAACATTTTTTATACGGTGCTGCGTCCTATAATAATAATGTTTTGCTTGTTTTGTTTTTTTGTTAGGGTTACGGTTAGGGTTTAGGGTTAGGGTAATGATTTTTTTAAAGAAACAACAAAGAAAATTAAACATATTTACATGAATTTTTTGTAAATAAAAATACAGTATTCATTTTATAACAGTAACCTCGCTATGTTTTTTTTTTCCTGTTGTTTCAACAGGAAAAAAAATTTATTATTTATTTTTACTTGCTCGCGATGATACTGCAGTGCAAAGCTGTTCGTAATTCATTTTGGGTTTATTTTCTTCAAAAAAACTTCCTGACAAAAAACCCGTCTTCGAAAGCACTTATTTTCACTTTGTAACAAAGTTATCGGCTGCTCGCTGCTTCGGCTCGTCAACACTCGGTCGTTTGCGTAGGACAGCCGAACGATTCCGAGTCGAACGTCACGAAAGCTGGTTCAGGATCGATATCAGTACCAAGAAATGATATGACAATGATACGATGGATTTGTAATTTGAGTCTTAAAGACAGTCTTAGATCTGATGACCTTAGAGGAAGATTAAATCTGGGCAGTATAGGGAGATGTGTACAGAACAGGAGACTTCCTTGGTTTGGCCACGTTGAAAGAATGGATGAGAGTTTGGGTTAGTAGATGTAGAACAGTTAAGGTAGCAGGTCCAGTTCACGAGGGAAGACCAAGGAAAACATTGGAGGAAGTGATAAGGATGGACTTGAGAGAAAGAGAGATAAATAAAGACCTGAACAGAGATAGGTTAGTTTAGAAGTCAATTTCTTAAAACCGTCCAACATATGCGAGCATGTAAAACGGACGTTAAACCGAATATGACTATGATAATACAAAGAAAATCATAGTTACCTTTTTGAATCGTGAACAACTCGTCAACTCTGCTTTAAAAATCAAATATTTGGTGCAAGTATCAAAATATTCACTTTCTTCAAGCGAAACTGTGTTTCTATACAATTATTTACGTTTTCACACTACTATTATTTTTTTTTTAACGTTCATTCATAAAAAGCGTCCTTCTGTTGCCATGACGACGCCCACTTCCGCCTTGTAGAAATATTTTCAGAGGAAAAGAAAAAAAATCACTTTATACGCCTCCACATTCTTGTAGGGTTATAAATAATCAATTTAATCCCCAAAACAATTTTTAAACCGAAAATTTCACTAAAGAGAAAATGTAAGTCAATAAAGGTAAATAGATGCGAAGAAAATACGTATTACTTAAAAAAAAAAAAATAAGTAAATAAATAAAATAAAAAAAAAAAAAAAAAAAAAGCATTCGCAATATTCAGTGACGTCATTTTATGGAAGTCAAAAATCAAAATGGCAGCGCTTTTTGGACACGGAAACCCGTTGAGTACTCCTGTCGGACAGTTAATAGGTAAATATTACGAGAATTATTATTTTTTTAACGCAGAATGTCGACTTAAAGGCGTTTTTTTTCTCACCGGTTCAGAATTGTTTTAATTTTAAACTGGAAACGAGTCGAACGTAAATAACTTAGACGGTACGAAGTGCCTGGCCAAAAAGTGGGGGATCGAATGCAATGTAGAGATAAGTTGTAAAATGATCCCCCACTTTATGACCACACGACATTCTTTGCGTTTCTTTTATTATTTAACGTGACACTCGTAACTATTCCCCTCTTCTTACGTTTTCTGTTTTGCTATTAAACCTTTATCTATCATATAAGTATATTCTATCTTTTATTTTAGGTCGGATTATTTATTATTTTACTGTCTTTCGTTTTAAAGTTGAACTACTTTTTCGTTTTTTTTTTTTTGATAATTCAATTAGCAAGTGCGTGTTGTGTTGGTTTCAATAAAGAAAGGATAAAAATGATTTAAAATCAACTTATATACCCAGTATGTCTTCTTATATCAAAGTTTATTTATTTATCTATTTATCATTATACGATTGCATATACAATTATTTGCTATGACGTTTTTTTCTTCTTTCTTGTAAGTAATATTGTTGAGTGTTTTAGTAATGTATCGTATCAAACACACACCTGATGGGTTGTGTACGTTTTCAGCGTCCCAAATTCTCCTTTCCAAAAAGCCGTCATTCTTCTACGATTATTCGATTTATACTTTCAAAATGACATTGCGATTTAAGATCTAAAAATATTCATAAAGATTTAATTTAATATCGATTTTTTTTTTTAAAGAGAACTAAACGTTTTTAATATTAGAAAAAAAATCTTAAGTAATTTTAACTCTAACGTAAAGGATACAGAAAAGGACGATAGATCCAAATTTAAAACTTAGTAATAAGTTTTTATATATATATATATATATATATATATATATATATATATATATATATATATATTTTTATTTATTTATTATAATGAAAAATCAACTTCTCGGATTCGGAACAGATCCGACCCAAGACAGCAGACCATGCACACACAAAGGACGGTACTTGTGCAGTTTACGGACCGGGCTGAAATAATAACGTTATCATTTAGAAACCCATTCTTAACATGGGAAGATGGAGGTTGGTTAACTATTCTGTACTTTCACCTAACAATTTAATAAACAAAAGATATGAATTGAATTTAACTTGAAAATCCTATATATAAAAAAAATAGCCCGGTCAGTAAACTGCAGAAGCACCAAAAGGACTCTATATATCCTTTCAGATTGAGGTTATAACATTATACATATTTAAAAGGGGTCTTTGCTGCAGTTTCACGGTAAATCCGATCGTTAGAAGTGCATTTCTATCCAACACGTCTGTATAATTTGAGTTTGAACTCACATTCAAATGTATACAAACGTGTTGCACTTTTGACGAATCGGATTTACTGTGAAACTGCAGTCCCTTTTAAACATACTAGCAAATCTTTGCTAGTATATATGACAAACTAACATATACTACATTACTCCCGCCTTAGAGGAGAAGGTGATGTCTGGGAGGATGGTATCGGGGAAATCAGAACAGATACTAACACTAGGCCTCTCTCCAAAAAGGACAAGGTAATGCCTGGGAAGATGATCTCATGACAAAAGAACAGATACTACACTATGCCCCCCTCTCCGAATTGAGCAGTGAAAGATAGTACGATAGTACATTAATAGAATTTTCAAAAACTATCTGGCGAATATACCCGGTGAACCAAGTGCAAGAGAGATCCAAACAATTGTGCTTAAAGAGACGGCTAGAATCATAAAAAGATCTCTCGGTCGGTGTCTCTGAAATGGCGAAAAAAAAAAGAAAGAAAAAAGTAATTGTCTAGTTTCGACTTCAGACAGACAGATACCAAATCTCCATTAATAATATGCAAAAACAAGCAAACAAAAAAAAACAACAAACGCGTTCACTTAAAACAATATTTAAATTGTCGTTTCTCAGCCAAAATGGCGGACAATGAATCGTCTGCAGTTTTCTATTTTTTTCGACCTCACAAAATGAGTAAGTAAACCCAAATAAATTGTTTTGGATTAATTT
The DNA here is from genome assembly GCA_963556195.1 of Sepiola atlantica. Taxonomy (NCBI): domain Eukaryota; kingdom Metazoa; phylum Mollusca; class Cephalopoda; order Sepiida; family Sepiolidae; genus Sepiola; species Sepiola atlantica. The sequence continues at coordinate 9,544,500 of OY744541.1, read as the reverse complement.
TCCAACTGTATTTCCATTAAAATAATTTACGGTAAATTCGAAATTAGTCCAAAACAATTTATTTGGGTTTACTGACTCATTTGTGAGGTCGGAAAAATAGCAGACGATTCATTGTCCGCCATTTTGACTGGGAAACGACAATTTAACCATTAAATCTTTATATTGCAATGTAATTTTCAATCTACAACTCGAATAATCGTGTATTATAACGTCTTTTGAAATAAATAGAATTTGGGACGCTGAAAACGTACACAACCCACCTGATGATGATGATTGTCATTATCAGGTGTTTTCGATTCAGACATAAACGAAAAACTCGTTTTTTGTTGTCGTCAGTTGAAATTTTAAATTTAAAAAAAAAAAAAAAATCCATTGAAAAAAAAAAAAGCAACCAAATCACTAGAAGTTTAAAATAACTTAAATGCATCGAAGACGATAGTAATTTTATTTCAATACAAAACTTAGGTTTAAATAAGATCATTTTAAGTGTTTTGCTTTTAAAGGTTATTTCTTGGGTGGTGTACGCTTTTGGCGTCCTAAATCCTTCTTTCAAAAGACGTCATTCTAAACGATCATTCGATTTTTAATTTTAAAAATTAAACATTGCAATTTTAGATGTAGAAACAACGTAACAGATATTCACAAAGAAATAATTGGATATCGGTATATTTTTTAAGAGAACGTATTTTGTTTTGCTAACTTTACTATTAGAAAAATAGAAACAACTTAAATAATAGAACGATGCATTCAAATTTAAAACTTTATATTATATATATATATATATATATAATATATATATATATATATATATATATATATATATATATATATATATATATATTAAATTAAATCTTTATGAATAATGTTTATTTGTCATTCCATCTTAATTTGCAATGTAATTTTAAAACTACAAATGGAATAATCGTATAAGAAAGACGTCGGTCAAATAGTTGTTTCCCAGCCAAAATGGCGGACAATAAATCGTCTGCCATTTTTCCGAACTCACAAATGAGTAAGTAAACCCAAATAAATTGTTAGGGGCTAATTTCAAATTTACCTTAAATTATTTTAAAAGAAATACAGCGGAGAAATTAGTCCAAAACAATTTATTTGGGTTTACTTACTCATTTGTGAGGTCGGGGGGAAAAATAAGATAAAAAAGCAGCCGATTCATTGTCGGCCATTTTGGCTGGGAAACAACTATTTTACCAAGACGTCTTTTGAAAAGAGAATTTGGGACGCTTAAAACGTCGTACAGTAACTTGCGTTTAATAAGATTAGTGTTTGATTTTAAAGGTTATTTCTCGATTGTCATTCTTTTAGAATCTCAGATGGAAATGATCAATGTTTTAGTCTTTGACATAATTTAATTCCACTTTAAAGAGCCGATACTCGACATCATAGTGACATATTTTTAGACTTTGGGGGAAACCTGACCCAATTTGTTTTTCTCGGCATTGGAACGCCATCTTCATGCTGATAATGATCTCCGGTAATAAAAAGGAAATACTAATGATCATTATTCACCGGTTATTATCCGTCATTTCTATGTTATTCCCGTTTCTCTGGTAAGAAAATAAATCTGCCGAAATATTCAGAAAAATAAATATAAAACAAACTTTTATAATTTGCGATTATTTACACTGTTAGTGTTTTTTAAATTTTTTTTATTTTTTTATGGAAATCGCTCCAGACAAGGCATGAAGCCACTTGATGTAAAGAGCTAAAAAAAAAAATACTACTACTTCAAGGTCAAAAACTAGTCAACGATCAGTGTTAGATGGATAGATTCCGACCCAGAAAACAGCAATTCTTCCCCCTTTGTCAGAAACATCGCCCATGGAATGTGAGGACTAAAGGACAAAATAAGGGAAGCGAAAGTTACAAGGAAGAACTGTTCCTATCCGGCGTTGCCGGGGATCTTTTTTTAATTATTATTTTAACGGTATTGTTTGGTAATTAAATTATTAATCGAACAAAATTGGGTACTTATGCAGTTTACGGACCGGGCTGAAATAATAAGGTTATTTAGAAAGCCATTCTTAACATGGGAGTGGGTGGGGCTTTCTTAACTATTCTGTACTACTGTCACCTATTAATAAGCAAAAGATACCGTAAAAATTAAATTTAACTTGAAAATCCGATATTTAAAAAAATAGCCCCGTCCGTAAACTGCAGAAGCATCCACAATTTTTGTTAAGCTAATGTTGTTTTAATCTTTCTAAAATTATTGCGCAAGTACTTGTGGCGAACCCATCTAAGAATTGACGCCAAATTTCGGACTTGACCGAAATATCCAGACGATATTGAACCATCACCCACCTACTTTTCTCTTTGACTAATTCCAATGTAACGGCCTCCATCCTTTCTCCATTTGCACCCCCACCCAAAGCACTGGAACCCTACCACTAACCCTAACTCCAGGTGGCGACATACCCCCCCCTAAAAAAGACCGAAATAATAATAATAATAATAATAATAATAATAATAACACTATCGCCCTCTCACATTCACTTGCAGTCTTCCTTCCCCCTAAAAAAAACATTAAAAAAAAAATACACAAATTGTTAAAAAAAATTTTTTTAAATGAAAACAGTTTCTGTTCGCCGAGCGTTCGAGTAGCTATGTACGTGAAAACTCGGGAATCTTTTTAACCACCGAAACTCTTCGAGTGTCTATTCTGCATTAGCACCAATTCTTGAATGTAAATCGAATCAAATTTATTGGCAAAAAATGTCGAAGAGTGCAACAAGCCATGTAAGAAGCTGTGTACATCTAAATATCGTCTGAATGTTTTGTCCAATGCGTCTTCAGTCTTGGACATGATAGACATCATCCCAACCTTTGGTAGGCTGTTCCAGTGTTCCTGTTTCACGGAACGGAATCACAGACAGAGAATACCGCCTTTCTTCGAACGAGGCGAAAGCTCCCCTGGCGTATCCTTTGCTGGGTTCCGTGGAGAGCAGACTTGGGCTCTTGGGTGAAAAACTTCCTCAAAGAAACATTCAAATTCCGGTTGATGTTTTGCGTCAGAAACGCGTCCGCACGATGTAAAAAAGCTTCCAGAACTTTCAATCTTTTAAACCATGAGGATTTGCTATGAATTTTAAAGCCACTATTTGACAGTTTAAATGCTTTCAAATTTCGAAGAATCACAAAGTAATTCATTTTTCTAGTTTTTTTTTTTACAACTAGTAACAAAAGATTCAAATGGCTGACTTGCTTACGAAGAAACCAAAATGCATTATGGTAGATTTAGTTTTTAATTAGGATTTTTTTAAATTATGGTGCTTCTACAGAACTTGAACCGAACTAAACCTAACACTTTGATTTGGTTAGTTTAGGATAATTAAAACAACAAAGAAACAGTATGGTTCAAATTCTGTAGAAGCAACCGTTTTGCATTTTTTGATTTTGATAAATATTCGATTAATAGTGAAGACCCCAAATCACACGGAGACGAGAAACGCGAACACACACACGAGAAATGGTCACACAATTTTATTAATATAAAGATTAAAAACGTCTTTTCACATGTTTTGTAGACTAATTGATACACATAAAACATGTATATATATATATATATATATATATATATATATGTATGTTTTTTAATTATGGAAAATGCGATGTTAATTTTGAACTTTTCAGTTTTGTAATGGCTGTCAGTGTCAAATGTTTGCGATTAGTTTTCTCATGTTGCAACCGGTGTGAGGGGGAAATAATACGTCGTATTATTCTGTCCTGTTTGCTTTTTATTTTTTGCAAATATTTTCTGATTTTTGCGGTAATAAATAATAAAATAAAAACATTTTTTTTTTATAAATAGAATGTAAATATATTACAATTTATTTATTTTTATTTTGTAATTATGATTTGTTTATTAAAAGCAATTTCATTTTGGTTAGTTTAACATGAAAAGACTTAAGTTATGATTATATTATTACAATGAAATTATATTAATTTCTACAAGATCTTAAAAAAAAAGAAAAGAAATATAGGCGATTTAATCGTTTCACAGCCAAAATGGCGGACAATGAATCGGCTGCTATTTTCTGATTTTTTTCCGAACTAAACCCAAATAAATTTTTTGGGACTAATTTGAAATTTAATTTAAATTATTTTAAAGGAAATACAGCTGGGAAATTAGTCCCAAACAATTTATTTTGGTTTACTTATTTATTTGTGAGGTCGGAAAAAAATCAGGAAAAAAGGCAGCCGATTCATTGTCCGCCATTTTGGTAATGAAACGACTAAATCGCCGAAATATAAGAGTAGTCTAGTCGAATTTAAATCTCATTTGAATTAATTTAATCTTCTTAAATCCACAGTTGACCTTGTGATAAGAACACCCAAATTGTTATAAAACTATATCTAATTTTGTCAAGTTAATATTGTTTTGGTACTGATATCGATCCTGAACCAGTTTTCGTGAGGTTCTACTCGGAAGCGTTCGGCTGTCCTACGCAAACGCCCGAGTGTTAACGAGCCGAATGGTACCAGACGACAATTTTGATACGGTACTGCGTCCTGTGATTGTAAGTTATATTTACAAGAAATTTTCTAAAAGAAACAAAAAAAAAAAAACAAAAAAAAAAACAAGCAAAACAGAGCGAAATTACTGTTATCAAATAATATTTTTAACCCTAACAACAACAAAAACAAAACAAGCAAAACATTATTATCACAGGACGCAGTACCGTATCAAAATTGTCGTTTGGTACAAATCGGCTCATCAACACTCAGGCGTTTGCGTAGGACAGCCGAACGCTTCCGAGTCGAACCTCACGAAAACTGGTTCAGGATCGATATCAGTACCATTGTTTTTATAAAATTATTGGAAGCAAATAACTTCCCAAACTTTCAATCGTTTAATTAAATGAGGATTTGCTAAGAATTTTGAAGCTGATTTAAATGACTTTCGATTCGGTAATTTAAAGGCTTCGAAATGCTTTCTAGTGGATTTAATTTTGTAATTAAATTATTTTAAAAAAATATAAGATTAAAAAAAAACCAGCTTTTAGTACTGTACGCTATTTAATTTTTAAATAATCGATTAGTCAATAATTTTTTTTAAACGTCACGTAGAGGCGAGAAACACACACACACATACGTGAAGTGGTTACACAACTTTTTATATTATTAAAAGAATTGAACAAATTCCGATCCTGTCATTGGTTGATGAAATCTGTCACTAACATTTAAAAGTTAAATGTGTTATTTTATTTTTTCTTCCTGTTAAACTTGTTTTCGTGGGGTTGGCAGGTGTTCAGTGTGATTGGTATGTCGAGATGATTTGAGTGTTTCTTTCTATCTTTGTAGCCATGTTACTAATAAGGGTGTTGGAGGTAAACGTTTCTTTTTTGTTTTTCTCGGCTGACGTTATCCACTTAATAGTCCAAGGACTCGGACCTTGGAGTACCTCTCAAGGATGTTCCATCAGCAGATACAAAATACCGGGGCTGCTGTATTGCCATTTGGTGAATGAAGTCTGGACCATGCAGTAGTTTCCGGTGGGGTCTCTCGGTGCGATACTGGTGGGAACTGCTTCTAAAGATAATCTGCTTACTCATTCTTTCTGCGTTTTTGTTCTCAACTCTTCCACAAATGTTCCAATCTCAATATGAAAAGTCCTAAAACAAAAGATAAGTATAAACCCTGAACCCAAACTTCTAATGTGGATCCCTATTAGGGGTTGAGTTAGGGTTATCAGGGCTTGAAATCCACTTACAGGAGACTAAACCGGACCTGTTGTTTGTGTGAAATTGGCATTGGTCCGTCAGTTTTTAGTTCAAGATTACAGGTTACTCGAACATTACCTCAAAACTAGACCTCCAAGATCACCATGGGCATGGAATCTCTGCCTGCATCAGGAGTGGTTTTCCATGTTGTAAGGGCACCTCCAATGAAGACCCTGAGTTGTCCTATGTGTGTTTCCGTGTTGTACTTGCTCACAGCACCACCTTCATCTTTGCCCTTTATCTCCCCCAACAACGATGGAGTAAATCTATGAAAAAAATTACAAGATCCTGTCTGTTCACCCTTCTGCTAACATTCACGTCTTTATTGACTTTAATGTTAACGGTGTTGAGCGGCTAGTTTACTAAGACTGATGATAGAACGGAGGTTTTGTCACGATTTTTTCCTTGCATATGAGCTGACTCAGATTGGTGACAAACCCATATGCGTACCCGACGCTGATGGATATTTTGCAAGTCTTCTTCATCCTTTTCTGACAACTTGCCCTGAACAGTGCACATCTACTGTTCTATCTCCTCTGAGATCCTCCGATCATTCTGTTATCTCAATTAAGATCAAATCGAAGTTCATGAAGATGTCTCTTTCCATCACAGAATGTACCGATGCTCAAGGGCTTATTGCGCAGCATCAGATCTTTTGACTTTGAAATTTCTCTGCTTTTCATATTCAAGAAGAATGTGTCTGGTGTCACATCCAATCTGACTGGTTAGCTGCTGGTATTGAGAGTTTTATACTCCCTAAAAACTCCCTACAGAGACCAAACAGCCAACCATGGTATCTCCCTCAGGGTCTTGGATAGATATGATACTTCAGTTCCAACTATTATAAATGGATCAAAAGTGATCTCCTCTGCATCAGATGAAGCCAAAATTTTTGCAATCAGAGACCCCTACCTCCAGAATTTACTCCTATGACTGTAAATACTCTAAGCGACATCTAGTTCTTGGCCTTTTGGCTAAGATCAAAATGTATCTGTTCCAATGGATACTGCACCCCATAGACTGGTATTGTCTTAGCCTTCGGGGCTTGATTTACGCCGGTCTATGGGTCTGTCCTGTGCAGTTCAAGGAGGTCCACCCTCCCAGGCTTTGCCTCCCCTCTTTGGAGAGGAGTAAGTTTATTGCTTACTGCCTGAGGCGCCCCTACCGGGGAATGCCGACGGGGCTGCCCAGGCAATTTTTAATGGTCAGAGTGCTCACCTCTCAGACTCTGGCTTTTCAAACCCCACTTTCCCGACCTGACCTTGGGTCACATCTTACTTGTGGGAGTAAGATAAAAACTGGCCTTGTGCCTAACTGCTGGAGAGGAGTAAATCAATGCTCTAAGCGACATCTGTATATCTGTCCGTGATGTTGCCACTTGATGCCAGCGAAGCAACTGGTCCTGACAAAATTCCAGTCATCTGCAGCCGGAACTAACTCCTAACCTCACAAAGCTGTTCAATCATCGCTTAAAGGAGAAATGCTTTCCATCACCGTAGAATATTTTGTCTGTTTTATTTATTTTTGATTTAAAAATATTGGAGATCTGTCTTTTACAACACAGTACAGACCTTTCATCTTCATGAATAAGTTGTTTGAATCTGTGACAAATCAAGGTGTCAACCACTTCAGTAAAAGAAATCTGAAAAGCAATATGGATTTTCTCCTGCAAGATCAACAGCTGATGTGCTGACTAATATCGCACAGAATCAGTGAGAAATTTTAAACTAATGTGAACAAGCATCTAGCTGCACAGCTCCCAATTTAGGATGATCCCCTAAACTTTCACCCTAATTCTCAGTAGCCTCTTACGTCTACAGTGGCAACTTGCCTTGTTTGGAGTGAACCCAGTTTAAAAAAAAAAAAAAGAAGAGTGATAGCTCTTAACATATCAAAGGCCTTCCATAGGGTTAGGGTTAATATTTAGCAGGTCCAGCTCTTATATGTTTTTTACAAATCCAAAAATTATGTACTAAAAGTGAAAAAAAAGGGGGTTGTCTGCCCATTACACTATTGTAGCTCTTCTAAAATGAAAACAAATAAATTCGCCTTCTCCCTAAAGTGCAGAAGAGCGAAACTGTGAAATAAAACCAGTCTTTCTCTGCTCATCCCAGCATTGTCTCTAGTCGTCCTGGACTTCTTGCTACTGGATTCAATAAAGGCCGGTTTGGGATTTTGCAACCTTTGCTTCCCTAAAGACACCCTTGGATTGTATTAAAATTTATGAATGAGTTGACTCTCAAGTGTAATTTTCATTCATAAAATTGTGAGGGTAAAATGTGTTGTTGTTACTCGTGTTCGTTTGTCTGCAAACTGATGGTGGTACTACTGATGATGATGATAGGGTTAAGGAGGATGGGAAAACGGCGAATGGAGAGCACCAACTCAACTTCCAGTGGAAGTGTACGGAGAGTGCCGGGACCTTCTGAAGGTGTATTGCCTTTAAAACTTCAAAGCAGGCTAATGGTCATTGTCAACGAGAAATCAATGGTAAACGGCTGTTACGATAACGCAAAAAGGCGGAGAGTTCTGGAAATCTGGTGAAACTGATCACTCGTACTCGAGGGAATACCACTCGTTGTGAGCAATCATTGATAACGACTGGTTTGCCAACTGTTAGTCAGTCAATAATTTCAGAATGACAATCTGCGTAAGATTAGCTTTACTCGCTCGTAAATCAGGTGAGTTTACAGTGATTAAGCATTTATCGAGTTTGACATGTCATCATGAAACTTCGGCTTTTGTCATTTTTTTTTTTCTTTCAATCATTTTAATGTCGCAGTTTTATACTTAAAAAAAACAAAAACAATTATTTAAAAATAATCTTAATCGAAAATTTGTAGATCAACTTTAGGGGAATCCTAGAAACATGTTGCTCAACGCTATTTCCAAACACTTTATTTTGAATGAAGTTCAATTTTTTCTTTTCTTTTTTAGTTATAAAATATTCCAATCAAGGTCTAGCACCTATAAGAGTTTCTTTTAATTTTTATTTTATTTATTTATCTAAAAGTTTTTTTATAATTTTTATTTTATTTATTTATCTAAAAGTTTTTTTAATTTTATTTATTTATTTATCTAAAAGTTTTTTTTTTTATTTTTATTTTATTTATTTATCTAAAAGTTTTTTTAATTTTATTTATTTATTTATCTAAAAGTTTCTTTTAATTTTTCTTTTATTTATTTATCTAAAAGTTTTTTTAAATTTTTATTTTATTTATTTATCTAAATGTTTTTTTTTTTAATTTTTATTTTATTTATTTATCTAAAAGTTTCTTTTAATTTTTATTTTATTTATTTATCTAAAAGTTTCTTTTAATTTTTATTTTATTTATTTATCTAAAAGTTTCTTTTAATTTTTATTTTATTTATTTATCTAAGTTTTTTTTAATTTTTATTTATTTATCTAAAAGTTTCTTTTAATTTTTATTTTATTTATTTATCTAAAAGTTTCTTTTAATTTTTATTTTATTTATTTATCTAAAAGTTTTTTTAATTTTATTTATTTATTTATCTAAAAGTTAAAAAAAAATTTTATTCCCGAGTTCGATAAGACACACCTGAAGGTCAGAGGTTAAATCAGTCGAAACGTTGTGAGAATTACAATGTGAGAACAATAGTCTGAATAATCCCAATAATACAAATTATCAATCCTTATCTAAATCCCATCCATTCACTGTGGAGGTCCCCAGATGCCAGAGAGCCTTCTACTCCAGCAGCTTCTTTTCTCATGCTGCCGGCCTCTGGAACTCCCTCCCTGTTTCCCCGACTGTATCGACATGTAGAGGTTTAAAACTAATGTAAACAGATATCTCGCTCCCAACTTAGGATGACACCCAAAACCTACTCCCTAATTCTCAGTAGCCCCTTATGTCTACAGTGGCAACCTGCCTTGTTTGGGGTGAAATATCTTAATAAAAAAATAATTCAAAACAAATAATTCCTGCATTTCTATGATACTTAAAAAAAATAATATACAATTATTATTGTGTGTAATAACTTGTCTATTTTTTTTTTTTTTAGTATTCTCTTTTACCTGAAGCACATCAGGCTTTGACCTGATCTTGAATTTGTATATTATCAAGTAATCAATTTCAGTCTTTGAGAGGAGAGTAAGTATCTAGTAATCAACTCAACATAATGCCAATGTCTTTGATTTCATACTAGTAAGGAAATTAATATTGGTCGGAGTAGAATAGCGCCTACGCTTATTATAATTCAATACACATTAGGAGACGAAGATTATTGTGTATTTTGTGTTCTTTGACCTTCCTGCGTGCAAATTGAAAAGCTGAATGAATAAACAGGACGGGGGGGGGGGGGGGGGGTAAAGGAGGAGGGTAATAACTCTGACTTGTCTTAAGTGGCTGGACTTATGTTGACCAAGTGCACTAAATCACTCCAACACCACCACTCCACCACCACCACCACCACCATCATCTTTTGTCTGGCAAATAGATTTTCTTACCAATTTCCTATTGGATCTCAGATTTTGATTTTATGCTGACTTTCTGTGCTGTTCAAGTTGATCCTGACTGTCTGTGCTGTTCAAGTTGATCCTGACTGTCTGTGCTGTTCAAGTTGATCCTGACTTCTTTATTAGCCTATTTTATTCATTCATCCAAATCATCATATTCGGTTTAACGTCCGTTTTACATGCTGGCATATATTGGACAGCTTTTAGAAATTGATTTCCAAACTAAGTAAGAGTTTTACTGATCCCTCTTTATCTCAAGTCCATCCTTATCACTTCTTCCCATGTTTTCCTGTCTTCCCCTTCCAACTGATCCTACTATTTCAACTGTTCTACATTTACTACCGAAAGAACTCTCATACACTCTTTCAACTTGACCATACCATCAAAGTCTCCTGTTTTGCACACATCTCTCTATACTGTCCAGATTTAATCTTCCTCTGAGGTCATCAGAACTAAGCCGTTCTTTAAGACTCACATTACACATGCATCGTATCATTTCTCTCAATGCAATGTATGTTCTCAACCCTTACTGGGTTGAGGACATGTGTTGCATAGAGAGCGCTTCACCTGCTTTCAAAAAGGCAGGTGGAGCTCTCTTTAGCCGTGGCAGGCAATCACCTTGAGATGCTGTCTTGATAAATGCACTGGTCCCCATCACCTCACTGGGTTGGCGTCAGGAAGGACATCCGGCCGATAAAAATCTTGCCTCAAATAAGGAAATGACTTTAAAAGAAAATCGGTTATTATTAAAGAAAACTTTTTGATTTGGTCTCTTGTCTGTCTCTTTATTTCTGCGACGATATGTTTGTTCATTTATTTGGTTTTGTTTCATTGTTGATCAATTCTTCTTTGAATTGTGTTAATTTTAGTATAAGTACAGTACATATTTGTAACGGACGAGTTACCGATCCCGCTGAGTATTTTTGTGGCAGCATCTATTATGTGTGGGCTTACGAGAAACGGATTCTGGTGCGATTAGAGCAGCTGAGGTTGATTTTTATCCGAGTAGAATGGATGCACAATTGCAGAGGCATTATGATGTTATTGAGTGGTGCGATTTGAATATGCAAATTTAATTCAAACATCCGCTTGAAGAACTTTAGGCATGAGAAAAAAAGATCAACGTCAGTGAGGGAGTAGTGATCATTTCTTAAGTGTTTCGAAGGACGGAAAGATGAGTTTTTTTTAATTTTAATTTTTATTTATTTTTCAATTTTAATTTTTTTTAATTTCTTTTTCTTTTTATTTATTTTAACAAAAAATTTTTTAATTTTTTTTTTTTTTTTTTAATTAAAATTTTTTTAAATTTTTTAATTTTTTATTTAAAATTTTTTAATTTTTTGTGTTTCTGCTGTTATCTTATCCATAGCTTGGGGGGGGGGCTAAGTGGTTAATGACGTGGATTGAGGACCTTCCATCAAAACCCACACCTGACCTTGTGTCTAACCCCCTGGATAGGAGGTAAATAAATACCTTTTGCAAATCGTGCAAAAGTGAACACAAACCAAATCTGACAAATTATGTTTTGGATTTTTTACGATGATGATCGATAATTTACATGGTTGCAATTCTAGTCTCGGTTGTTATGTTCACAACGTTTCAGCCGATGTAACCTTCTTCAGGTGCAACTTTTCAAGTATCTTTATGTCGAACTCAAGAATCTATATGGAATTTCCAACTGAACCCGTTATTTAATGCACGGGGTAAATTGTTCTTGTCCCATCAGCCATGATTGGATAAAAGTGTTCAGTAATTTTTTATTATTAGTAAGTATCACTTGTAGTTAAAGGTTACATCGGTCGAAATGTTATGAAAATAACAACCAAGATGAGGATATTATATTTCTGAATTTTTTAGATGAGGATTGATAATTTGTATAATTTTGATTATTCGAACGACTTGAGTGTTACCATCACAACGTTTCGGTCTCTGTAACCTCTCCAGGTGTATCTTTTCAAACTCTGGAATAGTTTTGTCGAACTCGAGAATCTGGACTGATATATAGTTATAAGTAGTAAGACTAGAACTGTCTGCAAGGACCCGTGACGCAGTGGATATAGTACTACGGTTAACGGTTCAATCCTCGATGCGGGCGATATGAAGAATTGCGAATTACTGAAGACTTCTCCCAGTCATGGTTGACGGAACGAGAGCATGCTACTCTCGTGGATTCAAATAAAGGGTTCCGTTCGAAATTCTGTCCAGATTCCCGAGTTCGAAAAGATACACCTGTCGGAGGTTACAGCGGCCGAAAGATAACAGTAGTTCGAATAATCGAAATTATACAAGATGAGTATAGTAGTCTGAATAATCCAAATCTGACCAAATACAAGTCCATTTTATTCCACAAATGATGTTGCTATGAAACCTACAACTTGCCGATTCCATAATCCGTGTTGATAACCATTACGTTACTTGCATCCAGCGTGTCCAGTTACTTTGAGTAAATGGGGTTTACGGTTCTTTCCTTACCCCTTGTATGCCTGAACTCCCCTTTAGCAAAGAGACCCTAAACTCCCCCTTCGGTAGAAAGTGGAGGACACTTTACATAATCTGCTTGCAATATTTTGGAATTTGAATATCAAACCATCACCGAATTCTTTATATTGACAATGTCAAATTGTTTCTTTATAAACAATCGATTACATGAACAAAATTTCCGTTTAACTGTTACGTTATGAAAATGATTTTCTTTTCAAATTCCTTGCTTCTTGCGACACTTCCACTAATCTCCTAATAACACGGATCGTTTATCAGATGTTGTTTTTCAGATAAAATCCATAGATTTTTATTCTATTTTTTTTTTTTGTATAGCAACTGCACTTTGATGTAGAACAATTTATAATCTTTATCTGAAGACATTCTTTCGGTTCTAATTCTTTGCAGCTATGATTTCTATTAAACATAAGCAAAATAATAATGATAATAATAATAATAATAATGATAATAGTAATAATGATAATAGTAATAATAAAAATAATAATAATAATAATAGTAATAAAATAAAAATAATAATAATAATAATAATAATAAAATAAAAATAATAATAATAATAGTAATAAAATAATAGTAATAATAATAATAATAAAAATAATAGTAATAGTAATAATAATAATAATAAGTAAAGTCCATTTTATTCCGCAAGTAATGTTGCTATGAAACCTATAAATCGGACAGAAGATAAACCGTAATGTGGCCTCACTTACATTTGCGTTGCTACTCTGTTCCGTTTTTTCGATTATATATATATATATATATATATGTGTGTGTGTGTGAAGCTGTTATTTGTGGTTAAATAGTTTTGATTCGAGTGGGTGATTCATGAGTATGTGAATGAATATATATGTGAGAAAGGAGTCAACACATAGACTCCCTATGAGCAACCCTCTAAGCGGTGTATTGGCCTGCCTTTTCTTAGAATCCGGCCCTTTCAAATACAGGATGATTGTCTGAAGAAAATAACACGAGTAAAAAAAATGTTTGAAACAAAGGTAGTAGTAGTTAAAGGGCTGTTTATGAAAAGAATAAAAATAAATAAATAAATTATGAGATACAAATAGTAGTAGTGCTTTAGTGGGAAATTGACTTAGCAATAGAGAGGGTGAGGGGGGGGGAAATGGTGGCGGTTTGAGTTATAAGAACATTAGGGAGGGGGAGTGAGCTAGTGTTATGTAAGCCGAGAGTGCTCGCTTATGACAAGATCAGTTATGGACTCATCAAGATGTTCCTTTTTTTTCGCTATATATATATATATATATATATATATATATATATATATATATATATGTTTATTTACACAGACATGTACAAAATCTGCGACACTGGCATGTCGATGTTATCGATCAACAGCTATTATAAACTGAGATCTCATCAGGCAGAGTTAGAATCCGATCTTAACCTTCCAAATATGATCTGAGGTTAAGATCGGATTCTGACTCTGCTTGATGAGATCTCAGTTTATAATAGCTGTTGATCGATAACATCGACATGCCAGTGTCGCAGATTTTTGTACATGTCTGTGTAAATAAAAATAATCATATATTGGATATTGGCACTTTTTATAAACCTGGTTGAAATTCTTTGGATTACTATCCTGTGGATGTTTTACCTGGATTATTATTATATATATATATAGATAGATATCGTAAAAAAGGAACATCTTGATGAACCCATAACTGATCTTGTCATATGCAAGAAAGGAGAATAAGTCCATTCTAAAGTTGTGGCAATTCAATCTATGCAATTAACAATGGAAATCCTATTTTAAACTTAAGCCTGACAGACCAACCGAAAAAAAACTTCTCGTCGAGATGTGAGGCTGAATCTAAAAGTGTGTCTAAAAATCAATTCATGATTCAACACTATTTTTCAGAAATCACCAAAAACTTATCCGGTTCTCATTTCTTTTCCACCTGTTTTAAGTCGTTTCGGCAATGTACATAGTCCATAAGGTAACAGAAATGTGACTAACGCACAGATATATTGTCTTCTACTTTGTTATATCCACCCAGCCCACCCGTCTCCACTCCTAGTAGTTACCTCCCACCCACCGCAGGAAGATGTGACACATGGTCGGAAGATGGAGATTGAAAAGCCAGTGCGCAAGAGAAAGAGCATTCTGACCTACAAAAATGCCTGAGCAGCCCTATCAGCATTCCTCGGTTGGGGTGACTCAGGCGATTAGCAATAGACTAACTCCTTCTCAAAGGGTGAGAAGGTAAAGCCTGGGAGGGTGAACCTGCTAGAACTGCACAATACCTCAGCCCGATAGAAAACGGCCACCTAGATCAAATGGTCGAACTGAATGCCGAGGACATATCCTCGATTTGGTATGAAAAACGCCACTAAATCCTTAACTGATAAGATAACTTCCCTCCTGTCTGGCTCATCTTAACTTTTTTTTTTGTCCTTTTTTTTGGGAGGGGTGGGTTAGGGTTATTAAGTAGTTAAAAAAAAGTCGCCAACTTAATAGGTCCCTCACTATCGACCAAGCTCCAGCCCCTTTCCCGTGGCCGCAATCTTGCATCCTTGTGCTTGTTTTACAAATACTTCAATGGATTGTGCTCCGATGAACTTGCTGCTCAAGTGCCCCCTCAACTCAAATACACTAGAACAACCCGACAATCAGCTAGGTCCCATCCGTTCACTGTGGAGGTCCCCAGATGCCGGAGATCCTTCTACTCCAGCAGCTTCTTTTCTCGTGCTGCCGGCCTCTGGAACTCCCTCCCTGCTCTCCCGACTGTACTGACATGCAGAGGTTGAAAACTAATGTAAACAGACATCTCGCTGCACAGCTCCCAACTTAGGATGACACCCATAACCTATTCCCTAATTCTTAGTAGACCCTTACATCTACAGTGGCGGCCTGCCTTGTTTGGGGTGAAATATGTTAAAAAAAAAAATAAATTAAAAAAAATAGAACAATTCTATTCGTGTAAAGCTCCAAGAACTGTCACTTATTGAATTTCAATGACTCGAGTTTCTTTATCGTCTTCTGTGGAAGAAGTAAATAAAAACCTTTTTTATGATTTCAACTTCGACTCCCAAGATGGCGACGCCATTGCTGAGTCGACATGTTGCAAATGTCTGCCCTGCAGTAACGATCTCTGATCGAATTATCCAAGAACTGTGATGAGAATAATCCCGCTTTACATGTTCACCGGACGCTCTAAAAAATGGCCGTTTGATTATAACAACCAATGCTGCTGCACTCTTCCGCTCACTTGGTCACAAAAAGACAGAAATAATATATTTTTTTATATAGTCACAAGTAGTAGTAGTAGTAGTAGTAGTAGTAATACTACTAACCGTCTAAAACAAGTTTGGTTAATATTTTTTTATATAGTCACAAGTAGTAGTAGTAGTAATAGTAATACTACTAACCGTCTAAAACAAGTTTGGTTAATATTTTTTTATATAGTCACAAGTAGTAGTAGTACTACTAACCGTCTAAAACAAGTTTGGTTAATGGTTCCCAAAACTCACATTGGATGTGGTGCAACGAAGACGTTGATCAACGATCAGTTTTAAGTGACAGTTTTCTGGTGGTTGAAGGTTCAATCCTTACCACGGGCGATAGTAACTACGATTAACAGAAAAATTAACACTTTTATACAGTCATGGCTGAAGGAACAAGAATAATCTACCCAATGTGAATTAAATAAAGGGTTCAGTTTGAAATTTCCCGATTGTACTATTAATAGGGGTGAGACGTAATGGGTGAAAATTTCAGATTCATGCGAGTAGTATTTTTTTGTGTTCATTTATACATAAATAACACTAAACAATCAAACATTTTGAAAATTTTGCAAAATTCAGAAGGGGTTGGACGTAATGGGTGAAAATTTCAGATTCATGCGAGTAGTATTTTTGTGTGTTCGTTTATACATGAATAACACTAAACAATCAAACATTTTGAAAATTTTGCAAAATTCAGAAGGTGCAGGCCAAAAATAGCCGTTAGGGCTCCACGGGACTCAAAATCCATCATTTTTCGGTGAAAAAGTGGTTTCATGCGACATCGCAGGTCCTAAAACATCCTCAAAAGCTATGAATGAATATAGATGGTTAAATCTGATATAGTACTTTAATCTAGAACCATTTTCAGGCTGTGAAAGGGTTTTCATGAATGTAAAATAGCCAAAAACTATTGGCCTGCACCTTCTGAATTTTGCAAAATTTTCAAAATGTTTGATTGTTTAGTGTTATTTATGTATAAATGAACAAAAAAAAATACTACTCGCATGAATCTGAAATTTTCACCCATTACGTCTCACCCCTACTATAATCACCCCGTAAATTGTAATTTGTTTTAGATTATGTGATAGATGTCATTTATTATCTAACAATTATGTTGTTGAATTGCACATAACATCAGTGAGATTTAATATTAACAATCTTGTTTTGTACGATTAAAGAAAATAATAGCTTCGGTTAGGGGAGTAATAGATTGGAGCTACGATATATAATCGACGTCCTCCATTTGGTCACATGCACTAACACTATTTCGATTGAATTTGAAAAGTCATAAACAGTAACATAGAACAGTTGGAAATAATTGATACACCATCCACTATGACTATGCAACCCCTACAGCTACATATCTAGAAAACGGAGCTGTTAAACCTGACATTGTAATATGGGACAAAATTGAGAAAGTAGCAACCCTAGTTGAAGTCAGTGTCCCTAATGATGCAGGATTAAACAGAGCTGAAAGGGAAAAGATTACGAAATACCAAGGTCTTAATAAGACCTTGGTATTTCGTAATCTTATGTACGACATGAAAAGAAACTGGAATCTTAGGAAGATCTCCATCATACCAGTAATTATAGGAGCAACAGGACTAATGAAAAAGAATTTCAAAAGCTATCTGGCGAATATACCCGGTGAACCGAGTGCAAGAGAAATACAAACAATTGCGCTTAAAGGGACGGTTAGAATCTTAAAAAGATCTCTAGGCTGGAGTGTCTGAAATAGCCGGTGAATGTCTGGTATCCAGTAGGATGCCCCATCTCCAGCAAAAAACGGAAAGATAAGAAAAATAAAAAAAATTAAACGGTGAGAGTTAAAAGAGAGTTTGAATTACCTACTAGGCTTCATCCTCGATTGTCTTCGGTTTCTCTGTAAAAGGGTTTCAGGAAAACCTGACATGAGGATACTTTACCCAACAACTAAACCCTGACCAAATATTCAAAATAACATGGTATTCGAAGCCCAAATAAGATCCCCTCGCCATGGCTATACACCAGCTTATATGAGGAATGGTGCACCTTCTCCAAGTCATGTTACCTCAAGTAACAGCACTTAGCTGGATACTCCACCAGACTAGATAGATTCTTGCACTGGAATCCAGTAAGACCAAGAGACCAAAATAAATATATACAATAACATAGTTAACTGGTCAATTGGGGAGAAGAAAATTAATGTTCTTCACTTCTTTACTGATTCGACGTTTGAGAGATAAAAGAGAACTTTAATAGAATATTTGAATATCTATGTATCTCATATGAAGGAACCCCTTGATTTCTGAGAACTTCGACTGAAGTAAAATGAAACGTTAAAATATGCACTGTTGTTGACAATGAGGAAATTATGAAAAAGATGAACAAGAACAAGATTTAATACACCCAGGATAAAAAGGGCCCCTCAACCCGTTTACCCCAGGCGGGGGAAAAGTCAGCAATGGTGTAAAGCTTCCTGCCTCTGGAAGGGGCACTCCAGCTATGACAGAAGCCAACCAGGGACAACCATCAGGTCTTGATAAAAAAGGTCTTGGCCCCCTATCTCCACCATTTGTAGACGAGATGAATTCTTGTCCTGGAATCCGGTAAAACCAAGAGACCACAATAAAGATACTATAACATAGTAAACTGGTCAATTGGGGAGAGGAAAATTAATGTTCTTCACTTCTTTACTAACTCAACGTTTTAGGGGTAAGAAGAATCTTGATTGAACAACGAATGTCTATGTATCTCAGATAGAAATCAAGTGTTAGCCCCGGGAAGTGGCCCCTTGATTTCTGAGAACTTCAACTGAAGTAAAATAAAACAAAAAGTTAAGACATTACTTTTAGCATAATTAAAAGTAATAAGTTTCTCTACTTCTATATTATCCTGATGGACAACACATACGTAAACGCCTCTTTTGTTGTTGAGTTTACGTATGTGTTTACGATGGGTACGAACACACCGTGAATTAGATGGTAAAATGAAGCAAGAAGCGATGCTGCAAAAAAAGAGTCCCTCTCCTCTGTAAGAGGGTAGGGCCTGCCTGTCAGTCTTGATCAAAATCTTTCACTCCAGGCTCGGTGGTCGCGAGGATCTAAGTTTGTAATCCCCAGGGCTGCACGGTCACATTTACACAGCTCATCCCAAGAAAGCCTTGGTCTTCCGGCCTGCCGACTTGATGTGATGAACATGTCTCTGACCCGGGAGATTCAGCTGGAGTTTCGCTCGACATGGCCAAGCCATCTCATCAGATATTTTTTGCATACCAAGCCTAAGGAGAAGAGTCTCGAGGAATGTCATCTTCAGCTTGACGTGACAGATCCATCTAATCATGGCTCTTTCGTTACGCTGCAGTCTCTTGATAGTGCTCGCCGAGAGATATTAAGAAATATTAGAGAGTGATTGAATCAACATGAAAGAGGGCAAGAGAAATATAGAACTAGCAAAGTGAGAGATGAGTGACTTGTTCAGTTAATTACAAATTACGACTAATTAGAACAATTAAAATAGAATTTCTTTCAAACATAACCCAATCCCAGAACTAATGTATATTTTAACATGCATTTTCTGTTATTAAAGTATCTAAAGAAAGAATCTTTAGAAACAAATGTTGATTTACTCAGATGTAGTATAATAAGTAGTTAACAAGTTCTTTTAAGCATATGTTATTGAATTGGAAGAGGCTATTTTGCCGGTCCCGGCAGAATAACGAGGGCTCATTATTTTGCCGGCTTATGTTTTTTTAACCTAACTGTTATGGCCTTGTGAAAGAAAGGGTAATGAAATAAATAAGGAACAAATATTTCATAACAGTTTATTTTCATCGTCATCATCAGTTGTTATTCTGTCGGTTATTTTAATCTTTTGAATATAAAAGAAATATCTGCTTTTAATACAAAAAACATTCAAAGTAAAAATTAATTAAATGAACGAAAATATTACAGACAATTAGATTCTTTAGTCGGATTTAGAAGTAATTTGCGTCGGATAAAAAATGTTTTAGTTATTTAAGAAAAAAAAAGTTTTCATTCATTGATATAAAAAATAAATAACTCTTAAGAAATCTGATTATTAAAATAATTACAGATAAAAAATAAAATCAGATATACTTTTTTTTCAACAGTATGTGTACGTTTATATAATTTCAGTTTTATAAACAGTTTAAACAGCAATTTTAAAACTGATTTTTCACTATTTTTTAAGATAAATGTTAGGACTATTTCTCCTCATTTCACTAAATTAACCATTAAATTGAATGTTTTTCTTGCGATAAAATAACAGTAGTAATTTCAACTGCTACATGTAACGACGAATTTTAATGCAAAAGTTGAATTGTTTTACAAACAAACATTGTGAGGTAATCCGGTAGAGAGTTATATTAAAAAAAGTAGACATAAACGGAGTTCAAAGCGAATTATTTGTACTTAAAAACATAATTTGTATTTTTTTTTTTACAATAAAAACAATACGTAAATGCATTTAAATGGACATAGAAATTCATCGTAGTTACTTAGTCTATGGTGAAATAAAACTTCTTTTTTTTCCTAAGTCGTGGCGAAAATCGCCGTATAAATTATTTATTTAATTTTTAAAAAATACTGACTTTTTTTTAATTATTTTTTTTTTATTGGAAAAATGTTTAAATAAAAATAAACCGGGAGTTAAGTTGACTCGTGAAATCTTCACTGTAACTGTAACAGTTAGGTTAAATAAACATGAACCGGCAAAATAACAGCCCCATCGTTATTCTGCCGGGACCGGCAAAATAACGAGGGGGGGCGTTATTTTGCCGGTCCCGGCAAAATAGCCTATTCGTATTGAATTAGCTCGCCATTATGTGTATTTGATTTGTTTTAGCAATCTTAAGCCATTTAAACTCTTGCACTATTTAAAGGAAGCACCACCCCACGCACGCACTATTTTTTTATTCTTCTGATTTTAATGAAATTAAAAGCAGAAAACAGAAAACTGGATTCCAAAAGGTTGAGAAAATTTCTATCATTGTGTTGTATCCTGCGGATGCCAAAACAGGAATGTGGCTCAGTGGGGAGACCGCACAGAGCCTACGTCAAGCAACTAGCGGAAGACTCGCAATGCACTTATGAAGACCTACCTGCTGTGATGGAGGATAGAGTGAGATGGCGTGAGAGTCGAGAAGATCCGTGACCCTACCATGACTAGGCAATAATGATGTGTTGTATCCTTGTTAAAGTGGTACAATAGACGAGATCGTTACGGAGTAGAAAGAACAACCAACACATTAGTATAACGAAGGTTTATTGCAACCGAGAGTCCAATAATGGAGAGACGGTAATTACTAATGTCAGACGCAAAACTCACCATTCGCTAATGCGGGTTCACTCTCTCCATAATCAGTCGATACAGGAAAAAGGGCTATTCCATTACAACACATTGTAAATCACCTTAATAGGAGTTGAATTCCACAAAATGAAAACTTTTCTAAACCCATAACTTCAGTGGGGTAACTCTCTTTTGCTGCATTCTTTTACCATGTGGAAGCATTGAGTGGGGGTATCTATTACATTTGCAACCTTGAAGTGTGTCTCATTGTGAGCCCTACCCAGGACGGGTATTACAGCTAATGTTTTTAAATAAACATTGAAATGAATGACTCGATCCTTGAAGAAGCCCCTTTCTTTGATAAGCTCCTAGGACTGACCTGAAATGGAAGACTTGCAGCAAATTTAAGGAGAGTAAGAAAGTGGACAATCTTGGGTTTACTTTCGGCAGCTTCCTTTATTTTGTCCTTTAGTCGTCACATTCCATTGAGCGATGTTTCTGACAAAGGGGGAAAATTGCTGGTTTCTGGTTCGGAATCTATCCATCTTACACTTATCGTTGGTTAGTTTTTGACCTTGAAGTGGTATTAAAAAAAAAAATATTTTTTTTTTTTTTTTTTTAACATGTTATATCAAGTGGCTTCATGCTTTGTCTGGAGCGATTTCCATAAAAAAAAGACGTTGGTAAGGTCGCTGGAAGGATAGTTGGATCCTTCTATCGCTCCATAAAGTATCTCATTCCTAACGCGATCCTCTACCTGTATAAGTATCAGATACATCCTAATATGGAATGCTGATCCCACATATGGGGAGGTGCCGCTCAAAGCATTCTTTCCTACCTTGACAGAATACAAAATCGACTTTGAAATCTCGTGGGGGATGATCTCTTCCCTACAGCTCTTTTCTCACAGAAGAGACGTTGCTTGCTAGTCTTTCTCTACTCTATTTTCATAGGTGTTCAGCTGAGTTCCAATTTCTGGTTCCACCCTGTAAAACATTTACGGCAAAAACTAGTCTAGCTTCAACCCTTATCCTTGAGTGCTCCTGGCCTTGATAATAAATAGTACCCCCCCCCCCCCCCCCAAAAAAACCCATTGTTAAGAATTTTTCTTTTCTTCCTCTGTGTACCTAAAACTAAATGGTACTTCCATGAACAAAGTTTCTTTCCAAGAATTTCCCATCTGTGGACTACAATACCATGGGGCTGCTTCTCAGCTGACTATAACATGGTCGTTTTTTAGTCCAATGTTAACAAATTCTTGTTAAGCCGTCCACTTAAATAATCAAATTTTGACCATGTCACTGATCATTTCTAATCCTCTCGTCATGTTGTTCATCACCAACTGACAATCTCATTAACCCTTATCCTCGAGTGGCCTTTGCGCCTTGATAAACTGTGACACAGTAAAACAACAAAACCAATTACTATGTGAACTGGCTTAGCATAGGTGAGCAACAGATGTTTATAAGACTTTGCGATTGCTCAATTATAAATTATTGCCCGAGAAAGTAAGAGACAATCATCTTCTGCGTTTCAGTCGTTTAAATCATCATTAAAGTTATTGATGTATGACGACTCCGACAAAGTAATTGATGACATCACGTGATTGATCAGCCTTACAGCATTATAACATAATTAGTTCGATAAACTAGAAACGCGCAAAAGAAATAAAAAGTAATAAAAAAAAACTTACCTATCGAGCATTTTGTTTATGAATATCCGACTATGGATGACCCAGATAATTTATAACTGTTCACCATCTCATGAGCACCAGACAGCAGTGACAATAGCGACCTAGCTGTAGAATATCAAATAATTTAAATATGGGTCACTATGGCAGACATCTATAAATGCGTTGGATAGAAAGAAAACAGAAAAAAAGAAACTAAGAGTTGGTGAATCCAACAGTATAAGGAAAAACTGAAAAAGAACAAGTGAAAAAGACTAGTATGTCATTGTCACTGCTGGTTTAATTAGATTGGGTTAGTGTTCAGGAGAGTTGGAGAGAAGTAAAAGATTGTTTTGATTATTTGCGTCTTTCATAGCTGAAAAGTCTGATGAAAAGAGGGTGATGATAGCTAAGTCGTTAGCGACACGGACTGGGTGTGCCAAGTTCGAATCCAGTTCGTTCCACAGAAACATTCTCATCAAACCTACACCTGACCTTGTGTCTAACATAGAATCCTAGAAAGGAGGTAAATAAAATATCTGAAAAGTCTGATTTTTATAAGGCATATTACCACTGAGACGTAAGAGGCTATTGTGAATTAGGGGCCAGATTTCTAGGGGATCCTAAGTCGGGAGTTGTGCAGCGAAATATTTTTTCACATCACATGTAAATTTCTGCATCATGATACAGTCTGGGGAGCAAGGAGGGAATTCCAAAGGCAAGCTTTGTGAGGAAAGAATCTATTAAAGTAGAAAGTTTTCCGGCATCTGGGAACCTCTACAGTGAAGGGGTGGGATTTTGCTACTTGTCGGGTTCGTCAGAAGGTATTTACGTTGAAGGGAATACAAGTTTCGTAAGTTTATCGGAGCACATTCCATTGAAGTACTTATAAAAGAAGCACAGGAATGCAACATTGCGGTGATGGGACAGGGGCAAACATTCACAGGGGCAAACATTCACAGGGGTAAGTGGCTGTAAATATTTCGCTAGCATGTGTCGTTTTTGGCTTCTTTAGAATCGTTAAGGAAGTGGAATGATTTCCATAATATGAATATAGTTTTGATGTTTTTGAATTTAAGGAATGAGGATTGATAATTTGGATTATTCAAATTACTATTCTTATCTTGGTTGTTATTTTCACAACGTTTCGGCCGATGTAACCTCCTCTAACTATCGGTTGCATCTTTTTAAACTTGTGAATCCGTGGATTAAATAAAGGGCTCCATTTGAAATTCCGTCCAGATTCCCGAGTTCGACAGAAATATTCCCGAGTTCGAAAAGATACACCTGAAGAAGGCCGGATGTTACAATGGTCGAAACGTTGTGATGATAACACTCAAGATGAGAACAGTAGTCCGAATAATCGAAATTATACAAATAATGATCATGTTTGCTAAGTGAAATGTTGCTGATTCGTGATAAACGAGAGCGCCTTTATATATTCTGTAAGTTTGATATATACTGACTGATAACGCACATATCATTGACCTTCGTATTTGATTCACTTTTAGCTATTAGTTATTTTGCATAGATAAGCAGAGCTAATGTTTATACTGAAATTATCACCAAAGGTTAAACGTAAACTCTTATGAACGACTTGAAGATTCACTTGAATTTATTTATAAATTGAAGGAATGTTTGTTATCATTCGTGCATTCCCCTCCTCATGGAGTATAAACGTGGCTGCACAGAAAATGATTTAGGAACGTGAAAATGGGAATTCAGAAGTCGATGACTAGACTCCAAACGTTAAACAAAAAGAAAAAACTCAGTTCGGTTCAATTCCTGTAGAAGCACAAAAACCCTCTGTGTAACTTTGAGCTCAAATGAACGAAAAATAATTCGGCTCACCGCAGAATCTCATTCGACACTCGCTTCCCCTTCTCCTGATTTTCTTCTCTTTTTATTAGCAGATTTTCCTTCAGTTAATTCCGCTTACCCAATCAGAAAAAACATAATCCGCTGGCTCACTATTTGTCGTCAAGGCGAATCCACGTATTATTGTGCAGCAACCAATAGATTTGTTACTTCGAGGTTACGAGTTCAATCCTCACTAGAAAACTAGTAAGCCAAAACTTATTTGCCTTTCCATCTGCAAGTCAGGCAAAGGCCCTCTTACTGCGGGGATAAAGTAAGTCCGGACCATCTCCACCGCTCGATTCTGGCATCGAACGGCATAATCACGTTTCTTGTTAGATCACCGAAGTTAAGTGACATGGAGCCTGGTCAATACTAGATGGGTGACCATTTGGGAAAGCTACGCACTGTATACCATCTTTCCATGACCTGGATATATATGCGGCTTGTGAATTTGATATTACCTGTAAACTTCCTCCTTTGGAGGAAGCCAGTGTAGCCCGACCCTTGGCTAATATCACACCAGGTATTACCGGTTCGGTGGTGGTAAGGTGGTGCCACACAGGGTTGTTGAGTCGATAGGCCAAATGTTTGACTTTTACAGCAAATACATCTAGATGTAGCATCCTCCCGGCCAACCCCTTGTGTGGGTGGTGGAAGCGCCTCGAAAATTGGTGACCATTTGTCTTGATGTCAAACACCCAAGAGGGGAAAATCGATCTTGTTTCTTGGCCACATACTTCCTCTCATGATGTTACTTCTGGTACACGTCAGCTTAATCTCTAACTTTGATGGAAAATTCTTTCTTCTGACTAATTCTAACCGTACGTGGAAATTTCCATTTTTAACACTATTTTTACACACCTGCAACCGATATTGCTACATAGTGTGTTCAATTGTGTACTAATACCCTTGAGAAAGGTATGGACCCACAACCCCTCCGCTATGAGTAAAATAGCAACTTGTGTTCATTGAATCATAAACAATGAATTATTTATCGGTATTGTTTCGGCATTAAAGGGTTGATCTGCCGTAAAACAAACAGTCCTACTCGTCATATTTTTTATATTCTTCCCTCCTGTTTTGTTGCTTTAACGCAAACAATTTCTGAGGTATTCATAGTCGTACACTAAATATGAATCATTTGTGCCCCCCCTCCGCTCGCGCTTACTTGTTTCTAATTAACTTTTTTTATTTCTGTCTCTTTTTTAAACGTTGATAAGACTTTCAAAAGCTTTAGATACCAAACATATGTTTGATGATTTCTCCGAATTAAAGTTTGTTGTCCTTTACAAGATTCAGAATGACTCTTCAGAACATTTCTTCTGATTTGCGCCCACCACGAAAGCGAACAATGGCCAAGGGCTGCATGTATTCCATCTCGTGGAGTTGTGGCAGGGAATTTAAAAGTGAAAGATGCCGATCCTTGAAGTTAAGGCTGGAGAGACAGCATAAAGCCGTTGTCCGAGGGGAAACATTAAAATCTGACTTAGTCGATTTTGTAGAAAGAGAGAAGAGGGAGGTCACCAACTCCTGTAGAATGAAGTTAAAATAATATGGAATGGCATTGGAAGATCTGGAAATTCATAGAATCAGCACATATACAAAGTTACGCAACAACAATTTAAATTCCGATTAAATTTGTTTTTTTAAGTGGACTGATTTCTGCACTTTGCGTCCTTATTTTTTCGTCATTTGGCTCAATTTTATTTCTTTTTTTTCCTCTCTCTCTCTCGTTATATCTTTGTCTTTTTTGATTTAAAAAAAAAATTTAGATAACTTCTTTTTTTAAACCACTTGCCTTTGGAATTCCCTCTCTGCTCCCGCAACTGTACCAACAATAAAAATTTAAGTGTAATGTGAATAAGCTGCACAACTCCCCACTTAGGATGCCCCCTATAAATCTGGCCCCTAATTAACAGTAGCTCCGTGCCTTGTTTGAGGTGAATTGAAATAAAAAATCTAGAATTATTCTTTGGCATTTATAAATCTAAAGTTTCTACGATGATTATTTACCTACACTCATATTGCATGTTGTAACTTTAGACCGAAACAGAATTCGTTATTGGTCTTACAAATGATTATTTACCTACACTCATATTGCATGTTGTAGCTTTAGACTGAAACAGAATTCGTTATTGGACTTACAAATGATTATTTACCTACACTCATATTGCATGTTGTAACTTTAGACTGAAACAGAATTCGTTATTGGACTTACAAATGATTATTTCAAATTCAGAAATCATCTGCCCTTAATTATTTGTTCTCATATTGTTCATCTCTTGACCTACTTAAGAGGTCACTTTAGCCATGCTACATAGACAGCTATATTTGCGTTGGCACACCGGTTCCGGTTAGATCACTGAAGTTAAGCAACGTTGGGCCTGGTCAATACCAGATGGTGATCATTTGGGACTACCAGGTTCTGTATGCGGGAGGCCAAAAATTAACGTCACACCTTGCAGACTGCCAACCGCAAATAGGTTATCTTCTATACAGGGATGCAAGTGGCCAATGGCGGAAATGGGGGATCATTTTTCATTGAATTTATATGCAAAACTGATCCCTCACTAAATGGATCTTCTTTCCACCACGTTTTTCAGGGTGTTTCCACATAATCGCCTAAACTAAAGTAGAATCTAATTTTTTTCGGGGATGGGGTGTTAATGAAGAGTTTTAATCTACAATACCCTTGTTTGGGGGGAACTCAGTTTAAAAAAAAATACTAGTGCTATGTCTGGCAAATATAGTGGCTCACGAAAATTGTCGTGCAGTATAGATTCCATGTGTTGATCACTCGTTGAACCTTGTCGAAAAAGCAGCTGCCGACTAGTACCCAACTGCAGCAGCAGCAGCATTCTTTGACGTAATCCAACTATTTGCACATTCTCTTACTGAACTTATTTGCCGATTCATGTGACTGAAGCAATACGTAAAACTCGTTACAATAAGTGTTGCATTTCAGCATTAAATAAGAGGGTTGATATGCCGTAAAACAACTTAAACAAAACAACTAGAGAATTAAAGAAAAACAACAAAGCACTCTATTTGGACATTCAGTAGTTTCATTTAAAATCCGAAGCAAATGATCAGTTATTAAACTTTAATTTTCACAGATCTACCTTAGAGAAGGAAAACAAAAAACAAAACATCTCCTACATGACAAGAAACAAAACGAACAAATGTAATGGAGGCTGAACGAGATAATAAAAAAACCATGAAGTATCAAACGCTTTAGTGCTTCATAACCAGCAGCGCCACTCTTGAATCTAGGCCATTGGCATCATCAGGAGGATACCGTACCAGCCAGTTTTGGCGCCTTAAACTCGACTGATAACATTGGTACAATGGCGCCCCTCCGTGCTGGAGTTACGATTATTTGATCTCGTGCTGACTATTGCGTTTTCGTTTCATGTTTTCATTCTTGTGATCTTATGTTGACGTTTTTCATGGTTTCTATAATGACCGTCAAATATCTCTCTCATTACAGCTAGGATCATCCCTTTCCAGCCACAACCAAAGTGGGGCCTTTTCCACTGTTGCCTCTATTTCTGTTATACGTTATTATAGTGCCAATAACATGGTACAACAATAACAAATGAAAATTGGCTATTTGTTTATAAAAGTATCAAACACTTTATTGCTTCATAGCCAGCAGCTCGACTCTTGGACCTAGGCCAATGCCATCATCAGGAGGATACCGTACCAGCCAGTTTCGGCGCCTTATCCTCGACTGATAACATTGGTACAATGGCGCCCCTCCGTGCTGGAGTTGCGATTATTTGATCTCGTGCTGACTATTGTGTTTTCGTTACATATGTTTTCGTCTTTGTTATGTTGACGTTTTTCATGGTTTCTATAATGGACGTCAAATTTCCCTTTCATTCCTGCTAGGATCATCCCTTTTCCTTGCTTCTTTTCCTTAAAATCCAAATCGATTTGTAACTAATCGTTTGTTAGGGTTAGGTACAGAAAACTTTTTTTCACAGTAGTTTCATTTAAAATCCGAAGCAAATGATCTATCATTAAATTTTAATGTTCACAGATCTACCTTAGAGAAAGAAAACAAAAAAACACCTCCCACATGACAAGAAACAAAGCGGACAAATGTAATGAAGGCTAAAAGAGATAATAAAAAACATGTCTTGTGACAAGACTGACAAAAAATCCAATTAAATATGAATCATATGATTATACCACAAAACAAATGCGTCTTTAAAGTTTTGTTGTCTGTTATGAAATGATTTGGGGAGGGGGAGGATTATTTTTCTTTTTAGCAAATTCTTTTCTTTCTTTGGTCTCCAGTGTAAACCGGAAAGAATTTCTTTCTGTCCGTTTGTCTGTTTGTCTTCTGGTTTTCTAAAAATTAATTTTTTCACAAAATTTTGCATGAAGTTGTGCCCATGGAGTTGTAACCATGGAGTTAATGCCAAAAACTTACCCAGCCAAATAATTTCTGCTTTTTTATTTTTTTACTTTAATTTTGTTTTAATTGTAATCAAATAAAATTGGGTTATTAAATATGGGGACCACGTCACAAAATGCGGAAGCAGCAAAGTCGCACCCCTTCACCATAGAGGTCCTTAGATCCATGAAAGATTTTCTATTCTAATAGCTTCTTTCCTCGGACCACTCGCCTTTGGATTTCCTTCTCTGCTCCCTCGACCGTACCCATATGCAGAAATTTAAATGTAATGTGAACAAACATCTTGCTGCTCAACTCCCTACTAAGGTTCCCTCCCTCCCCCCCCCTATAACTCTGGCTACTATCACAGTACAATATGCTTTGTTTGAAGTGAACATAATTTTAAAAATATATAAAGAATAAAATAAAAATAACACTGTCTAATCAAATTTTAACTTTCTATTGATTTCGATTGTCTATTATGTTTTTGTCTATCAACTAGTTCGTCGAGAAAGCCCACTGACCTATTATTTTAAAAACCCTGCGGTATTCCGTAAGATCAGTAAGTTGACTTTTTATAGATTCGCAATCGTTTGATAAGTCCCGCCTTATCTAGATTGATATCAGCTTCGTTTCCATAATGCCTCGGCTTCATTTTAGTTTCTCGATAAACATCGAAGAAATGATCTTTCAAGCTATTTTTATCCGTTTGGATTTCATCAGATCAGAATGGACGGCCGCCTTCAAGAGAATTCCTTGGTTTTGGTAGAATATCGGAGTTTACAATTTTCCCTCCAAGAAATGATGTTGAATAATAATAATAATAATAATAATAATAATAATAAAAATATTAATAATAACTCTGCTTATGTTTACGCGTGGAATGTCCGATATTTGGCAACATGTGAAATGTGACGGGCCTCCTGTTTGGCTAATCTTATCTCGGACACTCGCAACCAAAGGTTATTATTTTCAGTTGATGGTCATTTCTACGAGCATAACTTTGTAACAAACTAGCAGGGATACCCAACATTGTCCAGAGACATGGATGACAAAATAGAAGTGTGTGTGTAGTATCTTTCTTTTAAAATCTCTATCTATCACTCTCTCTTCCTTCGACTAACCCCCACTAGCTCCTCCTTAAACTACCACCCTCCTCGACTACTCCCCTCTCTAGCTCTCTTGGGACTACTTCCCTCTCTAGCTCTCTTGGGACTACCTCTCCCTCTAGCTCTCTCTTTAGAGACTACCTCTCCCCTCTAGCTCTCTCTTTAGAGACTACCTCTCCCCTCTAGCTCTCTCTTTAGAGACTACCTCTCCCCCTCTAGCTCTCTTAGAGACTACCTCTCCCCCTCTAGCTCTCTTAGGGACCACCTCTCCCCCTCTACTCTCTACTAACTGGTTCAATATAATAGAAAAAAAGATAAAAATAGAAAAAGAAAGTTGACTGACTTAGTTTTAAAGTAAGAATTAAAAGGAAGTAATATTTGTCCCCCCCCCCTCCTACACTGGTGACCTCGAGTGAATATTACATTACAGTATTTTTTTTCACCCAGTTCAGAGTCATACAGAATCCAATAATGTAAAATTTGTAAGTGTATCTTCTGTAGTTTCTGACTTTTAGCCGGACACATGCAGAATTATGATTTTCCCTTATGTAATATATTAAAAAAATACATATTTTTATTAAATTAATTATCTTTCAACAAAATGTTAAATATAGTTATAATGAAGAAACAATTGTATGAAAGTTATTTGTTACAAATATTTGGTATGAAAAAATATTTAAACAAAACAATTTTTTCATTTTTAACTATACTGCAGAGGGATGCAAGGAAAACTAATTTGACTATAGTGGTGAAATTATCAAAGATTAAATGATCCGTATAAACTTTCAATTCAAAAACAGTTGGAAACTTTATTTTCTATTGAAAAACTTCTGATTTAACTTTCTTTTTTTTTTTTTTGCTATCATGATTTTTGAAACTTTTTTACATGCAGAACAAATCTAATAATCGGAAAAAGATTTAAACTAAAACTAGCTGTTATAAAATTTCTCAATGAAATACGGAACATCAACATTTGTGGATTTTATGTATTTAACTATCTGTACCTACCTGGTGACTTTGTAAGCAAATTATTTTGTGAAACAAATTTTTTTAAAATTCGTTTTAGTGCTTGACATTTATGGATTATTGGTAAATAACAAATTATGTGTAATTAATGTGGAACTTTCTGTCTAATGTTTAAAAATATAACTTTTATAAATAATTATATTTGTATAATTCAAGGCAAATAACTTAAGACATGATTACTTCTCTTTAATGTATAGGAATATTCGGTGAGTAAGGGAAAACGTCTCCTCTCTAAAATTTTCTTTATTGGAATAAGTATTTTCAGAAAGAAACTGGAACGAAATAAAATATATCCATGCTAATAATATAGTGGAAACAAAGAACGAACCCCAAAAATAGGCTACTTTGAATCAAGTATCGATATGTCAAATGGATTCCTATTTGGGTCTGACTTGCAAAAATCTGGTGAGATAACTTTATATAGAAGATATGTATCAGATATTTTATAACAATTCAATTTATTTTGTTTGCTGATGGCTGAGAAAATTTGAGTATATATTCGGTGCCCCCCCCCCCCACCGAATATATACTCAAATTTATAAGTAAAAATGTTTTGATTCTGACTAATATTGACAATTCCATGTTTATCTTTTTGCTGCAGAAATGTTATTATCATTAATTCTAGAAAACGGATTTACACCGCAGTTTTAAAATAAAACATTTTATGCAGCTAGATGTGAAACCCTACCCCCCCCCCCGGTGGCGTAGGAATATCCAGTCTTTTTAAACTCTCTTCACAAAACACAATATTTCATCAATTTTCCTAATTTTTGTTTCACATATTTCATGAAATATCTATAATATATAATGTGTTATTTGGGCTAAACTGAGTGACTCATGAAACTTGGTATTTTCTAAAATCTTTGTCAAGCTTTTATAAAGTTTGGTCAACATATTAAAAACATTTCAACCACATTTGCTGTTATTCTGAAATTATTTTCCAACATTTTCAAAAGATAATTATTTAAAGAAATATGTAAAAAAAAATTATACTATCAACTTATTGTATGCTTTTGGGCGTGGGTGCTGATATTTATTTATTTATTTATCACTTGATATGAAGATTCATTTTGAACAATGGCAATATTCAAACGAGTTGCACCCATTTATCTATATTTATATAAAAGTTACGCATGTGTATATGTTTATTTGTATGTACATGATTCACTCCTAAACTAATTATATAATTTTGTGAATAGGTATTAGACATCAATCAATAAATATTCCCCAAATTTAATTTATGTTTGAGTATATTAAACGTTTTTTAGGGGCATAATATTAGCCCAACCTCCCATTTGAAAATTCAAATATTTCAGATTTGTATGTAGTTTGCTTCATAGTTATTAGACACAATTAAGCAAGATTCCCTGAATTTCAATTTCTTCTTATGAGCCCTTAAGCTTAAACCTTAAATTTTAGACATTTTCTAGAATCAAAATCATCTAATGGATTTTGATCAAAATATTTGAATAAGGATTCTAGACATAAGGATACTAAACCTTATATCTTGATTTTAATCTTCATAAGTGGTGCAACACGCTTCTGTATGGGTAATAAACTTTACCCGTCCTGGGACGGGTATTCTTCTAGCATATATATATTCTCTATTATATAAAAGGCAGTTGTCTGTTAGTTTGTATGTCTGCAAAAGCCTCCCGACACCCTCGACAGACCCGTAAAGTTGACCTTTTCTGAATTGCCCAGCTTTCAGACGCATAATAATATCGAAAAATTGGAATAAAAAGCATCGATTTTTTTTTTTTTTTCATATAGACACGACCCTAAACGTATGACGGGGGTCCCTTTTGTTCGCCATTCGGTCGACGGTACGCTCTGCACAGAATTTTTTTTTTTTTTTTTTAAACAGTGACATTAATATGCATCGAAGAAGGGGAGGAGGAGACAGTACCGAGAAAGACAGTTTTTGCAACGGGGAGGGGGGGGGCGACTGGGGAAGACACAGTTTTTGCCCCGGGCAACCAGCGAAGGGAGAGATTGTTACACCTGCAGAGGGAGGGGAAAACTGGGGCGGGTAGCGCCGGGTACCTCTGCTAGTATATATATATATATATATACATAACCTAGATATGACTTCTATATAAACATTTCTACATTCACTGCAAAGAATCATGTAGAGACCTGCTTCAGTTCTATTACTGTTGGATTCATTAACGAGGGATTTTAATTAACAGTTTGATGCTAAATTAAGTACCATATTGTTTGTGTTTTAGTAAAGATACTCCATAGATACATGGGTGTGGGTATATATATATACTGATTGATTGTGGCAAAAAGCAACCATATCAAAGACAATTTTTGCCATCACAATTAGAGACAAACAGATTCCTACATTGGAAGATCTGCAGAGAGATGCAGCTTGAAAGATCACTGAACATCTGGGAACATGAACTCTCACCCATAACATCGAATGGAAAAGCGACATTGTTCTATGATAAAGACATACAGGTGGGCAGATACATATAAGACAAGGCCATCAAACTAGACTTTGTCATCTGGAACAAACCTGAAAGGACTGCTCTCATCATTGACGTAACCGTCCCAAACGACTATGGCCTCAATAGAGCCGAATGCGAAAAAATAACCAAATATCAGGATTTCAACAATGATTTAAAAATAACATTGTCTCTAAAAGAAATAAACATCATACCGGCTGTGTGTGTGTGGGGGGGGGGGGGGCAACAGGTTTAATTAATAAAGTACTTAGATACAATCCCTGGAAGTACAGATAGCAGCCCTAAAAGGGACAACATCTATCCTTAAGAGAACCCTCGGATATAAGTTTAACTCATAGGGAAATCAAGTGTTAGCCTCAAGAGGGGGCCCTTGATCTCTTTAGATTAACTGAATTAAAATGATAAAAAAAGAGAAAAAGAATTCATTTTTTTTTTATTTTCATCGAATTCGAAACTGTGCATTATGACTGACACCTGAAAATCTTTTTGTTCCACGCGTGCTTGTTCCGGTTTCAAGAATGCCAAAATTGACTTGTTCCGGTTTCAAGAATGCCATAATTGACTTGTTCCGGTTTCAAGAATGCAATAATTGACTTGTTCCGGTTTCAAGAATGCCAAAGTTGACTTGTGCCCAACGACACCACCAACGTCATTTAAAATGTCGAAATGTGTTTAAGAACTTTCAGAACTATCAAAATTGTAAACGTTTTAAGTAGTCGAATATTTATTGGTTCTTTGCTAAAAGAGGATTTTGTTTATTTTCATCAAGTTAATATTAGATTAATAAAAAAAACAAATTTTGAAAATTCTAGAACATTGCTCTTTGGCCCGAGTTGGTGCTGTCATTCCTTCATTTTTAAGGGGTCCTTCTCTGGGCCTAATTCCATTTCTCTCTCTCTCACTCTTTCTCTCTCTCTCTCTCACTCTTTCTCTCTCTCTCTCTCTCACTCTCACTCTCACTCTCACTCTCTCTCACTCCTTCTCTCTCTCTCACTCCTTCTCTCTCTCTCACTCCTTCTCTCTCTCACTCCTTCTCTCTCTCACTCCTTCTCTCTCTCTCACTCCTTCTCTCTCTCTCTCTCTCTCCTTCTCTCTCTCTCTCTCCTTCTCTCTCTCTCACTCCTTCTCTCTCTCTCACTCCTTCTCTCTCTCTCACTCCTTCTCTCTCTCTCACTCCTTCTCTCTCTCTCACTCCTTCTCTCTCTCTCACTCCTTCTCTCTCTCTCACTCCTTCTCTCTCTCTCACTCCTTCTCTCTCTCTCACTCCTTCTCTCTCTCTCACTCCTTCTCTCTCTCTCACTCCTTCTCTCTCTCTCACTCCTTCTCTCTCTCTCACTCCTTCTCTCTCTCTCACTCCTTCTCTCTCTCTCTTTCTCTCACTCCTTCTCTCTCTCTCACTCCTTCTCTCTCTCTCTCTCTCTCTCTCTCTCTCACTCTTTCTCTCTCTCTCTCTCTCTCACTCTTTCTCTCTCTCTTTCTCTCACTCCTTCTCTCTCTCTCACTCTTTCTCTCTCTCTCACTCTTTCTCTCTCTCTTTCTTTCACTCTTTCTCTCTCTCTCTCTTTCTCTCTCTCTCTGTCTCTCTCTTTCTCTCTCTGTCTCTCTCTCTCCCTCTTTCTCTCTCTCTCCCTCTTTCTCTCTCTCTTTCTCTCACTCACACAACAAAAAAAAAGTATGAAATTCAAATTTCTATATTATCTTCTTTTCTATTAGCTCTCCCTTCGACTACTCCCCTCTATTAAACTCCTCCCCTCTATCAAACTCCTCCCCTCTATCAAACTCCTCCCCTCTATCAAACTCCTCCCCTCTATTAAACTCCTCCCGCTTAAAGCTATTTGCTGCTTTCACCTTTCTCACCTGAATTCATGAATCAAAAATTGCGACTGACAACAATTTGAATGAGAATGGTAAGAAAACTGTTAAAGTTGAGATAATGCAATATATTTGCATACTAATAATAGTCAAATAAATCTTAGACCAAACGATGGCTAGCCCGCACTTGATTGAAAGGTTAAAATAGCCTGTCAATTATCATACTAATTGGACTCTGTTTGTAACCCAGATATGAAGAAAACAGAACATTTTCGCATAAACATTTCTATAACAATGTAAATCTGGTGCTGAAATTGATTATGAGATGATTTAGCTACAGCGGATTCAGTATGACCCCAACAAGGTTATGGTAATAAATACTATTGCTTCTCATGGAATCATCAGGGACCAAATTAGTTGAAGTGTAGGTGTTAAAAATATACTTTAAAAAAAAACCTTTATTCTTGCGGGTAGTTGTTAAAAAAGAAAACCACTGAAACTAGGTCAAACAGTCAGTCAACTTTCTTTTAAAAAAAATGTTAGGCACATTTTTTAGACTCTTCTATTTTGTTATTCCTGCCCCAGGGCAACACCAGGTAACCCCGCTAGTCATCTACAAAACATTCGTCCAAAACATATTATCTCTTCTAAACAACACACATCACCTTTCATGGTAACACCTTATTTATTTCTCAGGTCAATTTCTGACATTCGACAGAATACTCGGGCTAGTTATGACTTTTTTTTTGTTGCCACTAATCAGAGTACATCAACCGTTGTTTAAATTAGCCGGATACCATTGTCGGCAGTGGTAGGCGGTGATTCATTTTGTACTTCTTTCCACTGTTGACTTCAAATCATCCTGTTGGAACCGTTTAGAAAAGTCTGAATCCCAATTTCGCCCATCTATGCATAAAATAGTGACTTGCATTCAACTAACCGTGCACAATTTAGCATTGACTATAGTTGCATATTTAGACTTGCACCGGCCTTCACCCTGATTGCGTTGAGCCTGCACCACGTCCTGAATTATGTTGGCCAATGCACTGCGATCCTTAATTAGGTCGCACAAGATGGCTAACCAAGCAAGATTTCACCATCAAAAACTGACCACTTGTGGACGTGGGAGCTCAGCCAAGTCCTCCCCTAATGGTTGTTGGCCACACCCTCAGCTCTCCACTAATATACTTGCACCACCGATAGAAGCAGAGAGGATTACGTAGCGAATTAATCGCTCCTCTGGCCGACAAGCTGTATGCCTGAAGACGGACGGCAGAGACTTCAGGTTAAGGTGTAAATGGCGAACAGTAGTCATATGATCGGCCCACCGGTCACGGCGAAGGCGTCATTGTCAAACCTTCTGCCGCTCAACCACCCTCATTGGTCATGTTATGCAACCGTAGAGAAAGATCGTCCGAACGATAGATTGGTAGACAAGACCATTGGTTGATATTGAAATCTCCTGACCCCCCTCTTTCCACAAGCACCTTTGGCGGTGCACAAAAAGGGATCTAGCGGACCCAACTCAACGACATTGACAATAGGTATTGTTTCAGTCTTAAATAACCCAGAAGAGGTTGATGTACTGTAAAATAATCCAACCAATCATGGCACGATTTTGATGCTATATAGTTGTGTAAGTAAATTTGTGTAAGTAAATTTGTTATTGATATCTTCAGTTGCTTATATAGCAACCGAGGCTTATGTGTCGCGGACGATTGATTTTTCTAATATCTTCAAAGTATCTTGAAATCATTCAATACTCTTTCTTCATTTTGAAATAAAGGACTCTATTAAATCATAGTGCATTTTAGCCTGATAATTCCCTACGGGGATGAAACGTGGAAGCCTCTGTGTAGCTTAATTGCCATAAATATATTTTCATAACTTATTACCTAGCTCTACTCACGTATTGAGCACTGTTGAAGTAAATACTGAAAATTGATACATAAAAGATTATATCTCCTTATAACATTTTATGTGGATACATGAAACAACATCTTACAAGTATCTTGAAATCTATCAATACTCGTTGGTCCTGGGTATGATCTTAAAAGACATCCAGTGGTGAAGCCTCCACTTGGGAGCTGTGGGGAATGTGGAATTGCCCCATAGTTGCCATTGCTCTCAGGTCCCTGTACCTGTAAGGGCCCATTCTATGGGTCAAATAGAACCTACTGGTGCTACCAGATCAGGCTGTCTGAAGTTATTGACTTCCTGACTCAAAATGCATCAAACATTGATGTTTTATTGGGTTTTTTTTTCCTTTGCAAAACTCAATCATATTCTGCAAAATCCAAAACAAAAAACAATTTCCCTCTCCTCCCCTCTCTCTCCCTTCCCTCCTTTCACTCAACTAAACACCATGAATAAATACTTAAATTTGAAGCATAAAAACTTTCACCAAAATGACCGGATTCAGCATTAAATAACCTGAAAAGGGTTTATATGCCATAAAACAAAACAACCAACTTTTACCAAAATGATCTGATTCGGCATTAAATAATCCAAAAAGGGTTGATATGCCGTAAAACAAAACAATAACCAATATTCGTTCTTCATTTTGCAATAACAAACTTTATTAAATCATGGTTCATTTGGGTGTCCCCTTTTTACTTGCCTCCCCATAAGGGCAAAGTTAAACTGAGTATGGAACAGATATTACACCTTTATCTTGGCCTGAAGGCCAGGTAGTATATTGGGCATAAATTTTTCTTTTTTTCTTTACATACTAATTTAGTATGGCCCTGTGGAGTGGTGAGAGGAAAGTTTGTAGAAAAATGTCAGAATGTTTTCTATTCTTTATAGAAAATAATGACTTATTCATTTTTGAATAAATCATTTAAATTAAAAAAAAGCCAACAACTTTTGCACGCCATTTTGTATGTGAAGATAGTTTGTTGGGTGATATTATCAATGAAATGTCAATTTTTTTTTTCTTTTTCTTGCGCATTTTGTTCCATTAACCAACTTTCTCCTTCATCTTTTCTTCGAAATATCCTCCTCGCTTTTTTTATTTCTTAAGTAATTATTTTTAGAATCCTGTGACAATCGTCTGCTCTTAACTCAACATCATGGCTTCCATTTCTTCATACAGATCCCCTGCACTTTTTCAGATCTGTAATTCTCTTCTCTTTTTCTATTAAAACAAAACTTTTTTTTACCTTTGTTATTAAACTATAACTAATGTTTATTAAAGTATAAATATTATTTTAATCTCTATAAAATTAGTGGGTGCAAATCACTTTTGAAATTTTCAATCTTTTAATTAAATGAGGATTTGCTAAGAATGTTAAAGCCAATTAGGTACTTATCCAGATTAGGACCCAAGCTAAAATGGACTTGGCGTCGGTAGTTTCTGGATGTTTACTTAGATGGACGGAAAAGGCCGAATGAAAAGTCGGTTGCTTGCCAAATCAAGCTGTCTCAAGATATCAGCTTCTTGATTCAAAATGCACCAAACATTGATGTTTTATTGTTTTTTTTTGTCTCTTTGCAAAACTCAATCATGTTCTGCAAAACAAGAAACAATTTCCCTCCCCTTCCCCTTTCTCCCCCTTCCCCTTTCTCCCCCTTTCTCCCCTTCCCCTTTCTCCTCCTTCTCCTCTCTCCCTCCCCCTCTCTCTCCCTACCCCCTCTCTCTCCCTTCCCCCCTCTCTCTCCCTTCCCCCTCTCTCTCCCTTCCCCCCTCTCTCTCCCTCCCCCCTCTCTCTCCCTTCCCCCTCTCTCTCCCTTCCCCCTACCCCCCCCCTTCACTCAACCAAACACAATAAAAACTTTTGCGAAAATGACCGGATTCAGCATTAAATAACCTGAAAAGGGTTGATATGCCGTAAAACAACCAAACCAAGCACCATGAATAAATACTTGAACATATAAAGAACGTATTAAATAATCCGAAAAAAGGTTGATATGCCGTAAAACAACCCAACCAAATCAAACCCTGAGGTGAATAGCAAATAAAATCCTACTACAAAAAAAGCTTAACTGTTTTTCTTGATTCTGTGCATTTATTATTTAATTTCATTTAATTTTCTTTTCTTCTTGCAGATAAAGCAAGTGATGGCTCTCAAGCCTCTGAGAATTGGACTCTCTTCCTCGATACCTGTGATATCATCAATGAAACTGATGAAGGGTAAATATTTAAAAATACTTTTTAGCAAAATCTTTGGCTTTTGTTTCACACAACAAAAAAATGGCTTCCATGAAACCAAGTTGAACTTGCCATTATTTGACGTAAAAATTGAATTCTGTGTTCTGATTTGTCAATATAAATTATTGGATTATGATAGTTTATACGCAAGAAAAGGGGAGTATTGTAAAATACTCAGGTGGGGGTAAGTTCTGGCTTCATACCTTTCTTAACTGTATTTGTATACAATAGAACATGATTGACTTGAACTTTGCATAACTAAATTTGCAAAAAATACATCTAGCCCATAATTAGACTTTATTAGAAAATAAAATGTGTTTCGTACAAATTGGCCAAATAAATTAATTGTCCAAATAAATTAATTGCCCCAAAATTGCCTAAATAAATTAAAATTAAATTTCCTAAATAAAAAAAAGTTTAGTAAGATTGCTTAATCAGGTTAAAATAGCTGTAATGTAAATCATTTTCGGAATAAACTGGATGAATTCAGAAATAATGGTATAAAAATACATTCACAGGGACATTTTTGGGGCCTATCTGATGAAATATTTAAGAGAATTTATATTCTGTAGGGTATTTTAATTTCTTTTTTTTAAAAAAAAAGTGTTTATTGAAGTTGAAACGAGATTATTAATCGATACCCAGAGAGACACAATAAATAAGCATAAATAACTTGTTCCATAGCCTATGATGGTATCCATTATGCCTATACTGAACCTCACAAGATAAAGACTTCAACCACATATATTACTAAGCAAGTGACTCTTTTGACTTTAGTCTTATATGGAATCATCATTGTATGACGTCAGTAGATACAAATGCATTTTTTCATCTAAAAAAGACCATTCACCCGCAAACAAGGGGGCATCATTGCCATCGAGACGTAAGGGGCTACTGTGATTAGGGGCCAGATTTATAGGGGACATCCTAAGTGGGGAGGTGGGCAGCAAGATGTTTGTTCATATTAGATTTAAATTTCTGCATGTTGGTAGAGTCTGGGATAATTGGGAGCAGGGAGGGAATTCCAATGGCAAGCCGTCTGAGGAAAGAAACTATTACACTAGAAGGTTTTCCGACATCTAGGGATCTCTTCAGTGAAGGGGTGGGAATTTGCTGCTAGTCAGGTTTGTTGAGGGGGGCACATTTTGTGGAAGTACTTGTAGAACAGCACAGGGATGCAAGATTGCGTCGATGGGACATCGACTGGAGTTTGGTAGACTGTGCAGGACCTATTAGATTCGAGACTCTTGAATGGAAGTTTGGTTTAACTTGCATTAATCTGTTTTCTGACCATGTCTAGATTTCTCTCTTTCTCTCATATATCAGTTATCCACAGATACCTGTTTCACTATATCACAGCTCTTCAGTGTGTCTAGAGATGGTGAGTGTTTGAAGCTTAGATTTGAAACCCGACCACTTATACAGTGGTCAACAATCTTACTCGTATGCCATTGACGCTCAACAGTAACAAATTGTGTTTGCAGTATAGACATTAAAATTGAGTAAATTGTTATTTTTTTATAAGATTTAAGATGAAATCATGTGATTCATTACTGCAACTGCAAAAAAAAAATGGTTTCTGATGAGGACGAATGGAATTATTTGTCAAAAGTTGATTCATTGTTGAAATTTAAATGGGCCTATGTATTTGTTACTAGCAGGAAAACCCGACGTTGCTCGGGATTTTATGAGAATCACTATTATCTACTTTTTACTATGCTCATCGCACCATATTACTTTATTTGCGTTTGTTGCAGGACTACTTCATGGTCGTCTTCCAATGTTAACAAATACTTGTCGAGCCGTCCTTATAAGTAATCATTTAGTTTTTCCTTTCCATCAATCGTTTTTAACCCTTTCATAGTATAGTTCAGAATCCAACTGGCAATCTCATTAACCCGTATCCTCGAGTGGCTTTTTTCCATTCATGAATGGTAACCAATTAGTATAAAAACAAAGTTTACGCTCCTTAGCCACGACACCGACTCGTCAAGTACGTTTCTAATATTAGTTACCCAGCTGCAATTCAGAATCTATTCGGAGGTTAAAGTTTTATTAAATTGTATTATCTGTTTCGAGACAATAACATTGTGTAGCATTTGCTATAGTAAGAGTTAACACAGATACTCTTTCAAAGGATGCTAATATTTATTTATATATATCTATATATATCTATATATATATATATATATATATATATATTAATTTTATTCGTACATAAAAGTAATCCATGGACACGTGTTTCTGGCTCACAGCCGTCATCAGCATGGCTAACTTAGACAGAGATCGAACCTTCGATATTGATGTCTATAGTCCAACGTTCTACCACTGGACCAAGATGCTCCGTCTAGAAATATGTACGATTTTTATCACCTAACTATTTAATGTATTTTTATGTAATTGTTTTTATTGGTGATTGTAGCGTTCGTTGTTATTTTGCTTACTATTCTTTCGATTGTCTCACTTTCTAAGTGATTATATATATATATATCTATATATATATATATATATATATACTATGCATGAAGCTGCTTTTTTGTTGATGCTATTGTTTTCGCAGATAATATTATTAATCTAGCAATTATTTAGTCCAGAGCCTGGATATAAGTAAAAAATTCCATGAGAAATGAGGCTCGTACATATTTTTTACTTTGTGGTATTCTCTGTTTATATCAAGACCTGTGTACTAAATAATCACGTGTTTAGTCATATTACCAGCGAAAACAGTAACATCAACAAAAAAGCAGCTTAATTCGTAGCGTATTGTTTACTGTGTATAATATATATATACTAGCAAGGAGACCCGACGTTGCCCGGGATTGAATGAGGATCACTACTATGTACTTGTTCACTATGTTCATACCACCATATTACTCCAACCCCGCCTCCCTTTTCGCTCCCTTATATAGTCGGAAGAAGCTGAAATGTTGGAAAACTCTCTGAATTAGTGTCTTATACATATGGTTTGAATTTCATTAAAATCAGATATACGTGTTTGAAATTTTAAGGAGGTTCTGTGCCCGTGGATCACTTAGACGTGGGGAGCACGTAGAGATTCGACACATTGTCTTCCCCCAGAACATTTTATACATATGAT
This sequence comes from Sepiola atlantica, assembly GCA_963556195.1. Classification (NCBI taxonomy): domain Eukaryota; kingdom Metazoa; phylum Mollusca; class Cephalopoda; order Sepiida; family Sepiolidae; genus Sepiola; species Sepiola atlantica. Next base: position 9,501,649 of record OY744541.1, on the reverse strand, counting down.
TTAAATTTCCTAAAAATAGGATATATTTGAAGATGTAAGGGGGTTATCCCCTCATACCCCTCTTAGGGGTGCACTTAGAGATACGCTACCACTTCCATTGTCTTCCTCAGTAAAATTTACATAAGAATACACTTTCATGTAGATTCTCTAACCTTTCTTTCTATAGGGAACACACAAAAATCACAGACAAACATTGAGGTTTATATATATATATATATCTATATACTACTAAAAGTCTATGGGTCTTGTATGTTTGCAATCAGCTTTCAGCTTTCCGGTTTTCAACATCCGGTTGCGCATGCGTAAATAGCATCGTCTTCTAATCTGTTAATCTAATTCCGTTGAACTCCTTTTATTAACGAACGCATGCAATTTTTCATTCTGGAAATGTTTATATCGCTTTAAATATAAAACAATTTCATTTAATTTCATCAAATAGTTTTTTTGTTTACTTGACGGCTAAAAACATTCAACGGGAGCACTTCGTAAAGTCTGTCGCAGTTTCAAACCCTTTTAAAAAACAAAAACAAACAAACAAAACAACAACAATCTATATATTAATTCGCTAAGGTGTACGTACGTGTGTCACGCTTCCAGCAAACGCTCTGCGCATGCGTGCCGCACCTAGATTATTAATAACATTTAATTAGCCTAATTTCTGCATCATATTTTAATTATTTCCCTTTAGCGCAACGGTAAGCGACGTAGTATTTTTGTCTTTGGCCCGACTGGTTTATAGTTCGATCCCAACCAGCCGCTAATATTTTTTCTTCTACATTTCGAGCGGAAGGGGAAGAAATAATACATTTTTTTTAATCACCCGGTCAAAAAGTACTTTTTTGTGTTGCTTAAAACTTAAAACTATTTTTTGTTTTTTATTTTGACGTTTTTAGGGCATGTCTATTATTTTTTGTTGTTGTTGTTTTTGAACGGACGTTAAGCAATGTTTTTTTTTTCAATGATAGTTTGAACTAAGTATTTATTTTTTATTTGCACCACTTCTTAAAGTGTTAAAACATTTATTTATTATTTTTGGATGGTAAGGAACCGTGTTTTGAACGGACAATAAGCAATGTTTGTTTTGTTTTGTTTTTTTTTCTCAGTGAAACACCGTGGTCGAAAGAAAGAGAGAGTGTGTGTTCGTAAGAGATGGAGGGGGGGGGGATAGAGAAAGAGTGAAAACGCAATAAAAACAAATAAATAAATCGCAAAAAGTCTCTTACTAACAAATAGAAGGTGATTTGTTACATTAGGACCCGCGCTAACTTTGACCCCGTCGTTAGGGTTAGGGTCAGTGAGGGGTTAGGGTTAGCTATAAAGTTCAGGGTCATTGGGGGTTAGGGTTAAAATTAGGGTCAGGGCCAAAGTTAGCCCAGGTCCCAATGTAACAAACTACCAAATAGAGATAGTAAAAAATAAGACAATGACAATGATATTGTATAGTTAACATCTGAGAAGTTAAGTTTCTTATTTTGTGTCACGATCTGACACTCTCATTTAATAAGATTTAGTATTTACTTTTGCCCCTGACAACGGGGGAGGGGAGTCGCGACCGATAGTGATTGCTGAAGAGACAGCTTTTACCCCGACAACCGAGTAATATAATAAATATATATACTTCCATCCCGTCACGCAAAATTTTGGTGAGTAAGATATGTGCATATTTCTAGCCACCGGATAATTTTATTAACAGTAAATTATACAAATTGATGTAGAAAACACTGTGGAATTCCTTTTTTTTTTCAGTGAAACACAGAGAGCGCGTACGAAAGAAAGAGAAAGTTTGTGTTCGTAAGAGAGAGATAGAGGGAGAAGATAAAGAAAGAGAGAGAGAGAGAGAATAAACGTAATTGAAAAGTGAAAACGCAATAAAAACAAATAAATAAATCGCAAAAAGTAAAAAAAAAAATATTTAACAAAAACGAAAGTGAGGAAAGTCGTGATTCAAAGCAAAATAAAAAAGAAAATCTAATCGAAAAAAAAAGTAACAAGTATAATTTCGTTTACTATCGGAAGCCTACCAGTTTTTACGGTATATCAACCCTTTTTAGTAGAGTGTCCATCGTACACGCGTTATTGGAAGGCAAATTATTAATTTTTTCAAAATATTTCACTCTTATCCGGGGGGGGGTGCTCATAATAAAACAAGCGTAACTTACTAACAAATAGATGGTGCTTCGTTAGATTGGGACCCGCGCTAACTTTGACCCCGTCGTTAGGGTTAGGGAGGGGGGTAGGGTTACCTATAAAGTTCAGGGTCATTGGGGGTTAGGGTTAAAGTTAGGGTCAGGGTCAAAGTTAGCCCGGGTCCCCATGTAACAAAGTACCAAATAGAGACGTAAAAATAAGACAAGGGCAATGATATTGTATGGTTAACATCTGAGAAATTAATTTTTTTTATTTCAAATATTTATTTAGTTATATTGTCAAATTCGTCAAACAAAAATGGCGTTCGCTTATTTTAGGTGAGGTGGTCGCTAATTTCAGACTTTATAAAAGGCTAAATTGCCCGATTACAGTAGAGGATCTCTTTACATTATCAACTAACCCAAGATGTAGGGGAGGGCGCCACTCTTTTCCCAGGACTGCTTCATTGTCCTTGATCCTGACCTTATAATACTGAGAGTTTTAGCAATGTTTGTTTTAGTCTTTTAATATAAACAATTTCATTTAATTTCATCAAATAGTTTTTTTGTTTTCTTCACGGCTAAAAACATTCAACGGGAAGACTTCGTAAAGTCTGTCGCAGTTTCAAAAAACACCCCCCTTTCAAAAAACAAAAACAAACGAACAAAAAAACAACACTCATTATTAATATCAGCCATACGAGCGGTCGGTGAACGAAACCACCTCCCACTTTCCCTCTCATAGATTTCACCACTCCTACTCCGTCTGTTTTCGTTACGTACGCGAGAAAGCCTGCTGTCTCTCGGTGGCCACGGCTGTACCCCCTTCCTTTCTCAAATCGCCCTAACCAACCACTTATAATTCAGTAACTGTAATTTAAAAAAAACAAACAATTATAATAAACAGAACGACTCATAGAAATCTATATTCTTTTTTCATTTTAATATACTTTCATAGAAATGCTTCTGTTATGTAAAAAAAAACTATTTTCTTTATGCCACAAGTGTCACGCTCATACATGAATTCCATAGCTAATATAACAAACTGACCCAACGGGTCACGGGTGGTCTAGTATATATATAAAAGAGAGAAAGATATCTCTTTGGACATCACTTGTATATATATATATATATACACACACAAAAATTGCCTATCTAACATATAAAGTTATCTTGTCATATATAAAGTAAAGCCAACAAACATGTGTATCTGGAGACGGTCAATAGACTCTTTAAGAGATTAACATTTCTGTTTCACCATCAAGACCTGCCGGATATATATGTATAACAAAAGTTAAAATGCAATGCGTCACATATAATTTCGACTGCATATTTCTGTCGTGGGTTCTGCCATTAACGATAGCAAATGTGCGAGAAAGCAGTGCTGATCAAACTGATTAGCGAATCCAAATGACACCATCTGTCACTGACTGGTCGATCAATTCAAATGATTTGGCGTTAGGGTTAGACACACGAGAATATCACATCCAGTAACCAGTAAAGCGAGCGAAGAATTATATCTACTTATGACGAATTGAAGAGACTTCAGTTGGCTGTCGTGGAATTCATTGATTCAAGTTCACCGTTTATACATGATGAAATGCGGAACCATATTTTCATGTGATTCTGACCAAATCTTTGTACAGGAATTGAAATTAACTGCGGCCATTCGCGGATAAGTCCTCTCCACTGAGCTCTAATCTTTTCTTCATCCGTGTAAGACATTCACAGTAAGAACTTTTATTATTACCACAATGGAAAAATACTTCCTCTTCTCCCTCCCTGTGCCTAGTGCCAGGCGGAATTTCAAATGGACAGAGCTTTTCTGCAAGGGCTTCCTGCCTATGGAACATATTATCGTGGGACTACTTCCCTGCTTACTTTCTCTCTTTCTCTCTCTTTCTCTCTCTTTCTCTCTCTCTCTCTCTCTCTCTCTCTCCCTCTCTCCTCTCTCTTTCTCTCTTTCTCTCTCCTCTCTCTTTCTCTCTCCCTCTCTTTCTCTCCCTCTCTTTCTCTCTCTCTCTTTCTCTCTTTCTCTCTCCCTCTCTTTCTCTCTCCCTCTCTTTCTCTCTCCCTCTCTTTCTCTCTCCCTCTCTTTCTCTCTCCCTCTCTTTCTCTCTCCCTCTCTTTCTCTCTCCCTCTCTTTCTCTCTCCCTCTCTTTCTCTCTCCCTCTCTTTCTCTCTCCCTCTCTTTCTCTCTCCCTCTCTTTCTCTCTCCCTCTCTTTCTCTCTCCCTCTCTTTCTCTCTCCCTCTCTTTCTCTCTATCTCTCTTTCTCTCTATCTCTCTTTCTCTCTATCTCTCTCTCCCTCTCTTTCTCTCTCTCTTTCTTTCTCTCTTTCTCTCTCTCTTTCTTTCTCTCTTTCTTTCTCTCTTTCTCTCTCTTTCTCTCTCTCTTTTTCTCTTTCTCTTTCTCTAATTTGATGAATGATGTAATCATTTTGTGACGTAATTCACTGTGCACAGTTATCCTCCCATCTATGTTTTAATAAATTGTCATTTAGTGTGTACATGGACAGACAAGCAAGCAAGCAAGATAACAAGATCCACACAGTTTTAGTATTATATATATATATATATATATATGAAGCAATCCAACAAAAGATATAAGCGTCAACTAATATCTTATAATTAGTGAAACATCCGGATAAAAACTGAAGCTCAATATACTGGATAGAGCATTAATATTATAATATAAAATGAAGTAATAAAATAAGGTGTCAATCAAATTTTATTAGAATTCAAAGTTCAAGCAAAGTATCCTTAAGTCCTTAGCTCATGAGTTTTCAAAGATAATTCTTCTCTTCAGAGGACCATTACCACAGTTATACTACTACAGGTAATAAAATTACGCTTTGAAAATATATAAAATTATATACACAAATACATAAAAATACATAACATCAAACATATCAACCCAAAAACATACTTTTTGTTGAATCCATACAGTCCATCCAGGTCATACAAATTGAGAAGCACAATCAGGAAAGACATTACTCCAAGTTATAAACAGCACTCCATATACGTGAAATTGAAAGGGCCGGCAAAGTTATCCAGTCGCGAAATGTGTCCATATTCAATGTTAATGATAAATAAATCAAATAATACAAAAAGTCCAATCAAAGTTCCAAAATCCCGACATGTGCAACCCAAGTCAAATCAAAGTTCGTTGTTTAACTAGAAAACCCGTTAAATCCGAATTGAGCAAAACAAGACTGAATCCCCGTCGCATTTTGCCAGCAGAGCGAAAAAAATAAGTAATGTTTTTGGGTTGATATGTTTGATGTTATGTATTTTTATGTATTTGTGTATATAATTTTATATATTTTCAAAGCGTAATTTTATTACCTGTAGTAGTATAACTGTGGTAATGGTCCTCTGAAGAGAAGAATTATCTTTGAAAACTCATGAGCTAAGGACTTAAGGATACTTTGCTTGAACTTTGAATTCTAATAAAATTTGATTGACACCTTATTTTATTACTTCATTTTATATTATAATATATATATATATATATATATATGTGTGTGTGTGTATTTTTTATTTTGTAACATAAAGTACTTTCAGGGCCGGCGGGACACTTACAAAAGTGTTGGGGGGGGGGGGTCTCCTAAAAAGGGGGGGGCGGTTAAACACATGCATATCAACTTAATTGTTGATGACCGTAAAGTGGGGGGGGGGGGGCAGGGGGGGCCCCAAGTCAAAAAGTGAGAGGGCTTGAGCCCCAACTGCCCCCCACCCCCGGTGCCGCCGTCCATGCTTATAATAGCTCAATAGTTTAAAGCTAGAGCTATGCTATATTTAGTATTTTTATGTAGTTCAATACCACATCAATATCATAGAGGACAGATTCACGTCATTGTTTCCAACTTATTTTTGATTTCGCAGACAATTGTTTCGGCTAACATAAAGATATTTGCAAAATGCTCCTATTCATTTATTTATTTCTTGGTGTGGATGTCCCCAGTGCAAATTGTACAAAACAAATTCAAAAAACTTTAAAAACATGCAAAAACTTGGCGATTATAGCCCGAATTACAGTCAGTACTCATTATCAACTTATATATATATATATATATATATATATATATATATATAATTTTATACATGGCATTATGGTCCCTTTAAATCTTTTTAAATAACATGTACGTATCCTATCTTTTTATATTTCTAATCATTCATCATCGGTTATCATTATTAATCTAACTATTCATAAAATTAAAGTATATTTTTACTGACCATCTTTGTTATTTTCGTCCAGTTATTTTACTTTTTTCTTTTAGTTTAAAATTTTTTTTTTTCTTAGTTTTTAAATATATATATATATATATATATATATATATTTCTGCACTTATCCTGTTAAAGTAAGATTCACACTGGATTTTTCCATACATATTTGTTTGGTTGCGACAGTTCTGACCAATGAGTTGCATATCCTTTCTAAAACTTGGTGGACAAGTCAGGCCTAGTTTATTTGTAGCAAGAAATGGTTGCGTTGTGAATTTTATTATTGGCCTTGTGAGGCGGGGGGGGGGGGTCATCATTCTACAGGTACTACAATTTGATCATATGCAAAAAATACAGCAAAGTCTAAAAAAATGCATTCAGCTTAAATAGACTTGTTTTTCTTTGTCTTTCTTTTCAGTACTTTTTCTCATGTGAAACAGAATTGACCATTGTTTTTAATCTAAACATTATTTATAATGTCAAAAGTTTGACAGCCTCACACTTTGGCCTGACGTTTGCATGTTCAAACAAGTTTGTATTTTCATTTAATAAAAAAGAAGCCTATCACTTGAACTGGTCTACATATCACAATAAGTTCACGCTGGCCATTCGTGGAATTCCACTTGTTCTTCGTGTGGGAATCTTCTTTCTGCTCTTTCACATCTTGTGTTCATTTTGAATTATAAAAGAATTTCTTTTTTGTGTTTTAATGTATTTTTTATTTTACTTTAGTTCACTACAAACAAGGCATGTTGCCACTGAAGCAGTAGGGGCTGCTGTGATAGGGGCCAGATTTATAGGGGAGCAGCCTAAATTTCTGCATGTTGGTACAGTCGGGGGAGCAGGGAGGGAATTCCAGGGGTCAATGGTCCAAGCAAAGAAGCTATTAGAGTAGAACACCTTCCAGCATCTACGAACCTCTACAGAGAAGGGTGTAAATACTCACCCGACTAGCAGCAAAATCGCACCCCTTCTCTGTAGAGGTTCTTAGATGCTGGAAGAGTTTCTACTCTACTAGCTTCTTTCCTTGGACTATTTGCTTTTGGAATTTCTGCCCTGCTCCTTGTTTCCCCGACATACCAACATGTTGAAATTTAAATATGATGTTAACAAACATCATGCTGCCCAAGTCCCCCACCCAGGTTTCCCCCTCCCCCTCTATAAATCTGGCCCCTATCATAGTAACCTCTTAGGCTTCAGTGGCAATATGCCTTGTTTGGGGGAGGGGGTGGTGAACAAAAAAAACAAAAACATAAAAGTGAAGAGTCCATCAGTGTTTTGCAATTTTGTCAGTCCTGTTAGAATCGAATTTGTAAACCCAACTCCAGAGACCGGAGTTGGATTTTTTAAAGTCTACTACTGCCTACCTCTGAAAACATACCATGTAGCCTAACATCGACCTCAAAAGTAGAATTTTTATTTTGACTTAAATTTTTTTTTTTTTTTTTTTTTTGCAAGATGCACAAATATCGGAACATATGTAAGAAAAATCACCACCACTATCATCATCATCATCATCATCATCAGATTTAGTTTTAACTGGCCTTGATTAGTCCCCTCTCAGAAGATGGGGCCTGTTTCATCAAGTCACCATCTCTTACTAAATGGCTGTCTATTACTCGTACTCTCTCTCATTGTAGGTGGTGTATTTTATACAGTGACTGTCTATCTCTCTCTCCCTCTCTCTTTATTAACAAAAATAATAAAACTAACTATAAAACATCTGATTTATTTCTAACCCTAACCCTTTAATTAGTCCTCTATAATAGAGTGGGGGCTGTCTCTCAGTCTTTATCGAAGTCTTTCCTTCCAGGCTCGGTGGTTGCGAGGATCAAAGTTCGCAATCCCCAGAATTGCAGATCGTGTTTACACAGCTCATCGCAAGAGAGCTTTGGTCTTCCAGTCTGCCGACTTGATGCAATGGACATGTCTCCGACACGGGAGATGCATCTTTTTATATATGCACGAGTTAAAAAAAAAAAAAATTTTTTTTTTTAAAAGTGAGGAGGAAACCACGTATAAAATATTTACACCTGGAGGATGCTTCAATTTTTTACTTAACGTAATTATAGATGCTCATTTGTTGATGAGAGTTAAAAAGTGAACAACGTGAACAGTTTTTAGATGACGATTTTGCAGATTCAAATAACTGTGTCAGCAAAACATATTCTGTACTTGATGCACCATCTCCCTCTGCAACTGTGCACTCGCAAAATAAGCCTATTGATCCCTTGGTGCATCGGAGGAACAGCGATAATTGTATGCTCACAATTTCTGCATTGAATCTGCTGCGGCAGCAACACTAACAGATTTCACAACCTAAAGTCGGCCATTGCTTCAAACCATTGCTTCAAACCATTGCTTCAAACCATTGCTTCAAACCATTGCTTCAAACCATTGCTGTATTGTTCAGAGCTCAGTCAATTGTAAGGATTATTTACAACTAGTTCTGCCTACCCGGCGTTGTCCGGGAGTCTTTTTGCTTTCTTTTTTTTTTTTTTTTTATTACCAAATTATTTTTTTATTTAAAAATAGGATTTTGAAAATTAAATTTAATCGTTACGATATCGTTTGGTCATTAAATTATTAATTGAACAAAATTCTTATAAAACTATAACTAATTTTGTTATGGTAATGTTTTAATCTCTATTTATAAAATGGTTGGATGTAAATAGTTTCCTAAACTTTCAATCTTTTAATGAAATGAGAATTTTATGAAAAATTTAAAGCCAGTTTAGATGACTTTCTATTCAACAGTTTAAATGCTTCCAAATTCATTTCAAATTTCGAAGGGTCACTAAGTAATTCATTCTTTTTTTTTAAAAACTATTATTGGCTGAGATCAAAGTGTAGTATCTGTTCTGATGGATGCTACACCCCTTAGAACCGGTACCGTCTTGGCCTTCGGGCCTTGATTTTGCCGGTCTTAGGGATTGTTCTGTGCAGTCATAGGAGGCCCACCTTCCCAGGCTTTGCTTTCTCACTCTTTGAGAAGTGGTTAGTTTATTGCTAATCGCCTGAGGTTCCCCTACCGGGGGGGCTGCTCAGGCATTTTTGTAGGCCAGAGTGCTCATCCTCTACAGCGCTGGCTTTTCAATCCCACTTTCCGACCTTGTGTCACATAGTACCGCTGTGAGAGGGAGATAAAAAAAAAAGATTAAAATAGCTGACTTGTTTACAAATAAACCGAAAGGCACTATGGTGGATTTAATTTCATAATTTTTAAAAGAAATTAAGAGTTTTAATGTTCCTTTTAGTACTTAAAGCTATTGTCTTTTTATTCTAATAAATAATTGATTAATAGTAAATAATTAAAAAAAAGAAATAATGTTCAAGTCATGTTGAAGGGAGACACGCACACACACAGACACACAAGAAGTGGTCACACAATTTTATTTATATAGAGAATTGCAGTGTAGACACACAATTTTATTTATATAGAGAATTGCAGTGTAGACACACAAAAGAAACGATATACGAACTTAATAATATAAAACAATTGAAAAGACCATTTGTCCCATCAGCATAGACAGGAGGAGGAGGAGGAGGAGGAGGTCTATTATTAACACGAATCTGATGATCTTGGCTCTTTTGAAGTTTACACTAACAACAAAAATATTTTAAGAAAAATCTATTCATCGTCACATTCAGTTCAACGGCAGAACAACATCCGTACCATCGGTTTCAGATTCGAGAAACTCGAACCTTCTTCAGTAGAGTTGTTCGGTTTAATCATTAAGCCGAACAACTCCACTGAAGGTCTGAGTTTCTCGGATCTGAAACCGATGGTACGGATGTTGTTTCAACTTACTGTATTACATATAAATAAATATTATGCTTTCATTAATTATCTAGTTAATTTTACTTTTGTTTTAATAATTGAGTACTCTGCTGGGAAACTCTTCCAATACCATTAAAGGTATATATATATATATATATATATATATATATATATATATATATATATATATATATGAGAAAGGAAGGATGAGAGTAATCCGACGTAATGGGAAATGAAAAAGGGGGGAAAAAAAGAGATATTTTTTTTTATATATTCATCAACGTTTCGTCTTTATTGTAAGACTTCCTCAGGATGATAATTTTGACTATTTCCTTCACACCCCCCCCCACCCATTTTCAAGTTATCTTCATTTATTCAAATCTTTTTCTAAAACTATGATACCACCTACATGCTAAACACACAGTTTCCCTCTTCCCTCCTCTTTCCCCAGCCTCTCAAAATCCATGCCACACCTCACCACGACAAAAACCTCAGCCCCCCCCCATCCTTTCATCTCTCCCACCCTAAGGCAAATTCACTAATATTCTCACCCCTCCCCATTTCACTACTGCCTTAATGGTACCCACTCAAAGCTTTCCATATTCATTTCATTCTTCGCCACCACTGACTTCTCGCAGCCTGGACTCTCCTCCAGCGCTCACAGTAGCCACGGCTACTACTTTTCCTTCATCACTCTATGTCAACCCAAAATTTCAATGTACTTGTATGACATTTTTCTTCAAATTATCATCCTGAGGAAGTCTTACAATAAAGACGAAACGTTGATAAATATATAAAAAAAAAAATGTTTTTTTTCCTTTTTCATTTCCCATATGGAAATGGTAGTATAATCAGTACCATTGGAGAGCCATGATATTATAACTGTCCTGTTTTTAAATCTCCGAAACAGTTACATGGTAAACAGCTGATGATCCCCGTGTTAATATTAGACGCTTAAGTTAAGATCTCCTGTTTTTGTTTCCTTTTTAGATACTTAACCCCCGACCCCCTTTTATTTTTTTTTATTTACTTATTTTTTTATTTATTAATTTTCCAACGAATGTTAAGTCTGCAATATCTTGGATTTAGTTAGTTTCTCTGGGAATTTAAACTGCATTTTACTTTTTTTGTTTGTTTGTTCTGTTTAAAATGACTCAAAGCTTCTTTAGACTATATATATATATATATATATATATGATGAGTCAATGAAAAATAATTAGACCTGCAAATGGAAGCAAATCAATATCTTCAGTTATTCAGAACAAGGAGCATTTAGTGAATAAAAATATTTCTTCTTCTCTTTCATTCCTTAAGCCAGGCTTTTCAAAGATTAAAATCTTATCATCAGAGGAGGTAATGATTGATAAGTTGACAGATGAGGACAGTCAATATTCGAAATTTGAAAAAGTTTTTTTTTTAAGTTTTAAAGTTCAAACGGGTATGTTTCAATGTAAATGAAAATCACCAAAAACAGAAATCCAAATAGTATGGGGTTCAAATGTATTGGTAAATCCAGAAGAATCTGTGAAACTAAGATCCTGATTCGGACTATTGAAAGGATCTACCAAAATGTATATATTGTTGAATATAAGAGACAACTCATGTTTAGATATCCTTTGGTAGATACTTTCAATAATCCGAATCAGGATCTTAGTTTCGGAGAGGAATTGACTGATGAATTTGCCATAGTTTGGATTTGTCTCCCAAGTACTTTCAGACCCATCCGGGTACATCTTCAGGGGAATGAGGTTAATCAGGTACAGACCATGTGTTAGTATTATAGAATGTGTTGGCAGGAATTATGTACTAAGTACGAAACAATATTTAGAGCTATAGACATTTTAGAATATTATTACTGATATTAAAGTTAATTCTATTAATTAGGGTTTTTTTTTTTTTGTTTTTATATATAGAAACTAAGATCCTAATTCGGACTATTGAAAGGATCTACCAAAGGATATCTAGACATGAGTTGCCTGCAAGAGAAGATGCTGCCTAGATATACACACACACACACACATATATATTATAATGCATTAAATTGTCCATTACCAGATACTATGATTCCAGGTCAGAATGGACCTGGGACTAATGATAACTCCACACCCCCCTAAAATTCTCAGATTGGGGCTTCATCACTGGATGCACTAATGTCATATGTAAGATCTCATATGATTGTGTTTTTTTTTTTAAATTTTTTTTTTAGGTGTCAACTTGCCAAAACAAGCAACTGCTACGAGCTGTAAGTGTAGTTGGTGCAATACTATTTCTCGTGTTCCGTTTAATTTTAACCTTGAAGCACCTTTCCAGATGTCCATTTCATCCACGTATCTAATTACACTAAGTGTACCTTTTCCTCCTCCTTCTTAGTCACGTGGTGCTCATCCGAGAGGATGTGGTTCTTCTTGTCAGTAGCTCTGCCGTTAAGGTGCTTATATCATTGGATTGGCGAGAGATGGAAAACGAGCACGTTGTTAACACATTAATTACTTGCTTTAAATAATATTTGTAGAAAGACTTTAGAAGAATCCGTTAAGACTGTATATAATTTTAGCTTTTATACTAAACACATCACAATTGTATAAATGAGATTTCAACAATCCTTTTATGGATATTAACTATTTAATAAAAAAAATCAAGTCTTTTCTGAACTGTACTGTAATAATTTTTAATTTCATCAAAAATCTAGCAGGGTTAACCGGCGTTGCTCGGTGGTATGGATAACAAGATTAAAAAGTAAATTCACTAGACCAACTCGACAATCAACTAAATCCCATCCATTCACTGTGGAGGTCCCCAGATGCCGGAGAGCTTTCTACTCCAAAAGCTTCTTTCCTCGTGCTGCTGGCCTCTGGAACTCCCTCCCTGCCCCCTATTTCCCGACAGTACTGACATGCAGAAATTTAAAATTAATGTAAACAGACCTGTCGCTGCGCAGATCCCAATTTAGGTTGACAGTCCCCCCCCCAACCTTCTCCTCTTTTCTTTCTTCTCAGTAGCCCCTTACGTCTACAGTGACGGCCTGCCTTGTCTGGGGGGAACTACGTTAAAAACCAAAACAAAAAAGTGTGTATAGCATCTTTCTTTTTAAACTTCTCTCTCTGCCTCACCCTTTGACTGCACCCTTTCTCGCTCTTGCCCCTCCCCTCTCTCTTGCTTATAACTGGTTCAATATAATAGCAAAAAAGAGAAAGTTGACTGTTTGACCTAGTTTCAGTGTTGTTTTTGAAACAACTACTAGTAATAATGCTAGAAAGTAATCCTCCACCCACCTCATGCATTAATTTGATCCGTAGTGACCCCCAAAGGAATGAATATTAGAGTATTTCTTTTGACTATAATCAGGTCGGGGTCACACTGAATCCATTGCTGGAAGGTTTGTGTCTCTTGTGTAGTTTCTAACTTTTAGACAGACACAGACAGAATTATGATTTTCCTTTTATGTAATAGAAGATAACCGCCAATTTAAATTAAAAAAAAAATGTACATCACTTTTAATCTTTATATAAAGTTATGTATGTGTGTATGCTTATATATGTATGTGTGTATGCTTATATATGTGTGTGTGTATGCTTATATATGTGTATGTATATGCTTATATATGTGTGTGTATATGCTTATATGTGTGTGTGTGTGTACAGGATTCACCTATAAACTAACTAACCTATATTTATGAATTTTGGAACACAGCTGATACGAGTAAGGTGTCCAAATGTGGGCTATATTTAGTTTAATGCAAAAAGGGGCAAAGCTGGGGGGGGGGGTGCTTCCTGAAAATTCAGATACAAATATTTCTCAAATTTCAGTTTCTTTGAGTATTTTAAAGGGTTTTTAGGGGGGGGGGGGCATAATATGGGCACAATCTTCCATTTAAAAATTCAAATATTTCAGATTTACATTAAATTTTATTAATAGTCATTAGAGCAAAATTCCCTGAATTTCAATTTCTTATTAAGACCCCTTAAGCCTTAAATTTGAGACATTTTCTAGAATCAAAATCATGTAATGGATTTTGATCAAAATTGTAATAAGGATTCTAGACATATGGCTTAGTATCATTATATCTTGATTTTAAGCTTTGTAAGGGGACATCAAAGTAAGGCAAAACTGTTCTGTTTGGGGAATTAATTTTACCCATCCTGGGACGGGTATTCTTCTAGTTGATATATAAAGTAAAGTCAGACCGTCCCCTATTTCAATGACCGTATAACTTTGTAAGCCAAATTGACGTATCCACTTTGCATGCGTGCGCTCAGTTTGATTCTTGATGTGTGTTTTCGGAAATTATAGTTTGGTTTTTTGTTCGCATTCAGTGATTTTTTTTTTTTTCCAGTCAGCTGTTTTCTCTTTGATTACTTATTTCATTGTCAGAGTAGGAGTGACAACCCCCCCCCCCCCCCCAGTAATAAGTCCTCTTCCTTCGACTCTGAACACTGTAACTGTATAAATCTAATTTCGTCACCTTTTCATCTTTCACCATGTGCTACATCGGATCATATTATTACGCTGACTAGCAACAAATAACAAAATTTCATTTTCTGAATTCAAAATTTAGAACACAACAAAAAGTTTTGTGAGAAGGACATTTGTACAATATACATAGCAAAACGGACCCTACATTTCGTTATTTTAAACTAAATATTGCTAAAGAGTACGTACTAGTTTTCAGTTTCGTTGATCAACAATGCATGATTCAGTTTTCTGTATACATTAAATGGCGGAGAAATGCACGTTCGTCGCAGCACGGAAAAACATAGCAGATCCAGCTTGCCCTGTTCTATAGAAACTAGGTCAAGTGTAGCTGACTTTTAGTTGTGAAAGAGAAAGTGTCATAGCGAACGTGCCCATCGCCATAGCAACGGACATGACCATGATTAGACACGTACGTAAGTTGTTTTGTTTTTTTTCAAAACCTTGGCATCCATTGTGAATAAGAAAGATAAGAATTTCCTGAATTCACCAGTAAACAAATATATTCACCTTTTTTTTAGTCTCGTTGGTTGTTCATCCAGAAGAAGATATGTATATTTTATTGAGGATTGAAAATTTTCGGTGATCCTGTCACCTTCTTCAGTAAATGATGAAATGAGCATCGTGGTAAGCTCTTTTCTGTTTGTGTACGCACATGGACGGTGCTTTGAGTGGCGGCTCCCTAGATGTGGCAACTGTACTTCTTCTTTCTTGTGCCAGCTCCCTCAAAGCTGCAGCTCGGTCTTGGCAAGCCAGGTTCTCGTCTTGTCGTCAAGGTCCGCTAAGCCCTGCTCGCCATTGGGTGGTTTGAACAGCGGGCATTCCTCTATGACGTGCGTAACTGTCTGTTCTGGGTAGCCACACTCACAGGCAGCACCCACTCTCAGGCCCCAGTCTCTCATTGTGGCAGAAAAACGGCCCACACCAGTTCTCGGGTGGTTCAGATTGGTCCATTGCCTTTGTGGCAGCTCAGCCCCTGGTATGTCGTCTGGGTCGATGATGAACCTGTGCAGTCGGTGTTGGTCAGCCTGCTGCCAATCTTCCCTCCTGTACGTCATCTTAGGACATATCTGATTCTCATAATGGTAGAGAATTGTATCAGGAGTCAGGTACTTTCTAGAGCAGTAGAATGATGCAACCATTTTTCCAACAGCCTTAGCAACAAATGCTGAGTTTTATTTTTGGTAACGCCATTTTACATCAGATCTTGTACGTATTCTGCTTATGCGCTTTTATTCAAGAGAATTCGGCCCAAAACAGCAGGAGTTTCACAAATTCCGATATTCTTTGTGATCACCATGTTCAGTCTATTCATTAGATATCTATATATTAAAAATGATTCTTAAAGTTTTTCATTAAATTTATTCTTCGTACTTGTTTTGATAATTGTTTCCACTTCTGTTGAATGTCGTGAATGCATCTATTGTCTGTTATATCCGTTTTGGAAGGAACCGTTTTTTTTCTCCTTAGTTCTGTTTTGTCATCACATCTGTTAGACAATTTACACGAAGGATTTTATTAACCAAAATAATGAATTTATGTCTTTCTAAACGGATTTCTCCATAATTTATTAGATAATCACTTGATAATCTACTACAAATATCATTCTCTTTTATTAAGACGTGGCATTCCTTGTATCTGCGCCACCTCCATATCTGCAGAAAAATGTGACTTTTTAAAACAGGCACCAAATAATAAAAATTAAAATGATCTTTGTTTATTAATGCGTATATTCTTAGCTCCAAATTAATGTCGACTGGTTGCTGTTAACAATGGTCAGGTGTCTGCAATTTTTGGTAGGCGTTTGCTCCTAAGTCAATATTATTTTCGACGTGTTATGGTAGTGCCAATAGGTTCTATTTGACCCATAGATGGGGCCCTTACAGGTACTACCGCTCTGGGCCAGAGTGGACCTGAGAGCAATGGCAGCTAAGGGGCAACTTCACATTTCCACAGTTCCCAAATGGAAGCCTCATCACTGGATGTCATACCCAGGACCTGGTATTTAGGGTGCTCTTGATGTCCCAGACTCCATGGTAGGCAACGTCGCATGTCTGCTCTTCATGCGAACCAGTCCAAAGGGTTGACATCAGTCAGATTGTATGCAGTTATATCACTTCTTACAGGCTTAAGCCAGGTCTTCCTCGATCTACCATGCTCCCTAGTGCCCTGGATATCCAAGCGTGTTAGTGAATTGATACAAGACGTGGCACGCTCTACATGGTTGAACCACCTGAAGCGCCGAGCGTGTAAAACATTAATCCCACCAATACCAAATTTTTGATGAAGCACGGTTGAAGTTATCCTTTTTTGTCTTCAGCTGCACGCCCACCTGATCGTGGCCCAATCATAATGTTGAACAAAATTAATTTATAAGGACATTTTTGGTGAAATATAGGCACAATAAATAATAAATATAGGCATAATAAATAAATTCTTTTTTAAACTATTGGTGAATTATTAGAAAGTAATCGATTTTTTGACTCCAATAAAAAAGAAGAAACCACAAAATGAACCAATTTGATTTTTTTTCTCTTTCTTTCTTTGAATTTAATTTTTATTTTCAATATCCATAAATTCCTAATGATGTCTAACATTTCAGCTCGTGTAAACGACTTAGTAATTTTGGTGAGTATGAGATTATAAGTTGTTTTTTGTTTTTTGCTCAATCTGGCTAAAAAGGTGGCACAGTTTTTAGTATATATATTAAGGGTCAATCATGGCTAAATTTTGATTTTAAATTTTCACTTTAAAAGGTTTCATACAAATAACAAGGCTAATTTTGATGCACTGGCTTAGAAAGGGTATTTGCAAAAAAAAAAGAAAAAAAAAGGGTTGTTTGAAAAATTAATGTGGTTTTCATGATTCAAATCTGACACTTTTGACCGTTTGAATGAGCCTCATCCATTATTCAGAGATCACAGGTTTTGGTCATTTTAAAAAAATTTTCTTTGTTCTTCACTAAAAAGCGGATAACACAAACGTGTGGTTCATCTAGATGATGAAGTCATCAATTTATTGAAAGAGTCTGGTTTCTTTAAAACAGACTCTGTGATGGGAGTTTTATTTTTTATTTTTATTTTTTCATCCAAATCCCCATTTTTTGATCTGCTGCTACCAAGATCAGGCTGTCTGAAGATACCGGCTTCCTGACTTAAAATGCACCAAACATTGATGTTATTGTTTTTTTCTTTCCCTTTGCAAAATTCAATCACGTTCTGCAAAATCCAAAACAAAAACAATTTTCCTCTACAAAACAACAAAACCAAACACCATGAATAAATATTTGAAGATATAAGAACTTGAAGCATAAGAACTTTCACCAAAATGACCTGATTCGGCAATAAATAACCCAAAAAGGGTTGATATGCCGTAAAAGAAAACAACCAATTTCCACTGCTCTGATGACCTCAAATGAAGATTTAATCTGGACAGTATATGGACATTTGTGCAGAACAGGAGACTTTGATGGTATGGTCACTTTGAAAGAATGGATGAGAGTTCTTGGGTTAGTAGATGTTGAACAGTTGAAATAGCAGGTTCAGTTCACAGGGGAAGGTCACGGAAAACATGGAAGGAAGTGATAAGGATGGATTTGAGATAAAGACTTGGTCAGAGATAGGTTAGTTTGGAAGTCAAGTTCTAAAAGCTGATGAACACACGCCAGCATATAAAACGAACATTAAACTGATGATGATGATGATTGAGTTGTTTGGATGATGATGATGATGATTCTTATCTGAACTTACATTTGCTGAATTCTTTTAATTTGTTGCTCTTTTAATTTTTTTTTCCGAGCGGGGGTGGGGAGGGGGTCATTTTGTTAATAGTTTGGAATTTAATTTTCAAATGGTTTTAATCAAAAGAATGTTTTTTTTGTTTGTTTTCTATCACGATTTTCTAGGTCAAATCTTTTCTAGGTCAAATCTTTTCTAGGCCAACTCCTTTTTGACAGTTGCAATAGTCATAAAATATCGACAAAAAGTATTTGTTTCATATTCATTTATATTTTATAACCTTTGGTTCAGTTTCTCTACTTTTTAATGACACTCCAGCCCAACCTCCTAGCAAGGAGGAGCGACTCTGTAACACGACTAAATGAGTTACTGGCCCTGAATCGACAAGATGCACGTTTTGATTTCTACAGGCACAAAAAGTGGGAATCAGTTGAAAAAAGAAAAAAGTTGTATCGGTTTAATAAAAAATTGTAGCGTAGAGCAGGAGAGGCAGCCGACTGCTGTGGACCAAGATGCTTGTCCACGGCGGTCGAAGAGAAGACGGTTGGTTTGCTGCTTGTGCGGAGGAGAGCTGCGGGCGCGAACCCGGAAACGCCCATTCACGACAAGTTGAATTTGATTTTTTTTTTTTAAGAGGAAACGGCGGCGGGCGGCTTTGGCATGCTCATTTGCATATGCGAGATTTTGTTACTACAAGAAGCATAAAAAAAATGTGATTTGGACATTCGTTGGGAGGTGAGCGCGAACGCAAGAAGAAAGTGCCGCATTTATTTTTGTGAAAGTTTTGCATTGACTCTTTCAAAAATACTCTACTCTGACTCCGTACTCTGACTCCCTACTTTAGAAGTGGGGAGTTGGCTGAAACAAAATCCAACAATCTACTTTCGAAATCAGTTTTAATCAAACAGTTAATTCCGTTAATCAATTTTAATACTCCCATAATATTCTTCATCTTTTAACTGATAATCATTCCATCTTATTACTCCTTATGCTCGAGTGACTTTTGGCCTTGATAAGTGGTGACCCATTAGTTAAAAAAAAAAAAAAAAAAACAACTGACTCCTGCAAAGATTCCCAATTCCCCATGTCTGCTTGGCACATGGTCCAGTGGATGAAAGCGTTAAGTGTCCGTCCCTAGAAGAGTTAACTGAAACTTAATGAAATTGCGAACCCTAAGACAAAAAGCTCTCTAGCAACTACCACAACCGAAACGATGATCAATTCCAATTTCACATCTCAAAAGTTAAAAAACAACGATTTTTCTTGGCCTTTTGGCTAAGATCAAAGTGTAGTATCTGTTCCGATGGATACTACACCCTATAGACCGGTATTGTCTTGGCCTTCGGGTCTTGATTCCACCGGTCTGTGGGTTTGTCCTGTGCAGTTCTAGGAGGTCCACCCTCCCAGGCTTTGCCTCCCCTCTTTGGGGTGGAGTAAGTTTATCGCTTACTGCCTGAGGCGCCCCTACCGGGGAATGCCAACGGGGCTTCCCAGGCATTTTTTGTAGGCCAGATTGCTCACCTTCTCTGGCGCTGGCTTTTCAAATCTCACTTTCTGATCTTGTGTCACATCTTACCGTTGTGGGAGGAAGATAAATACAAACTGGTTATTGATAAAATAGAATCTGAATATGGAAGACTATTTTTGTCCGACTCAAATTGAGTCCGTTTACGGCTTTCTTTCTTCAAATTGAGTCCGTTTACGGCTTTCTCTCTTCAAATTGAGTCCGTTTACGACTTTCTCTCTTCAAATTGAGTCCGTTTACGACTTTCTCTCTTCAAATTGAGTCCGTTTACGACTTTCTTTCTTCAAATTGAGTCCGTTTACGACTTTCTTTCTTCAAATTGAGTCCGTTTACGACTTTCTTTCTTCAAATTGAGTCCGTTTACGACTTTCTTTCTTCAAATTGAGTCCGTTTTGTTTTTCGTTTTGCTTTTACAATTTTTTTATTTCTTCAATTCCGTGAAATAATTTCATTATAAATTTAGAATCTAAGAAAAAGAAGAAAAAAAGTTTATTTTCAGAATTGGGAATCAGCATAACAACAAACATGTGTGCTAAATTATATAATTGGCTTTTAATGGCAAAAATATGCCATTAAAATTTGAACATTCATATCGATGTCGGAAAGAGGATGTTGATACGCATTCTTGAAAAATGTTCTGGATAAACGAAAAGTAAACTGAATCTTTTTTCTACTAATTATGAGTTTGAGTTGTTGTATCATTTTGATCCTGTTGCGTCTCGAGAAAATAAGAATGTTTAAATGAAAAGTGAAGAGAAATTTGTTCCGTTACCGAAATGTGTCACCACTTATCAAGGCCCAAAGGCCACTCGAGGATAACGTTTAAAGAGTTTGGTGGACGGTGAGACAGCATCGCGATCACCGGCACAATGGTTGTAGCAGGGCAGAAATTGATTATTTACGGGGACGGTTCAACAAGAACTTTCTTACATTGGACTTGAAGATGACCATGTTGTAGTCAGCTGTGAAGCAGGCTTACAGCACTGTGTTCCACAGACGGGCAGTTTTAGGAAAAAAACTCTTCCCATGGAAGTTTTGTTTCGTCTTGGGCTGTTATAGCATCTGTCTTTCGGGGCTGGAAATGTTTTCTTGGAAGGATGTTATATTGATGTAAAAAACTATTTCAGCGCTAACTGTATTTTATTGACTTCATGAAATGGAGCTCCATTTCCTCAACTAGAAGTTGCTTCTGATACACACCCCGATTTATAAGTACTTTACAGTATGCCTAATTTCAGTAAACTCCTATGCGCAACTGACTCTACTTCAAATCTTTCCTAGATCATGTGATTACACCAACCATTCAACTCTCTTTCCTATTAGGCTCTAGTTGACCCCAAGATCATCCACCATCAATCTCTCTGTATATAAAGTTAGGTATGTGTATATGTTTATGCATTTGTATACACAGAGAACTTCTAACATATGAAGCCATCCCAATTATTACCAGGGGTAAGGTCTATGATAGGTGCTTTAGAAGCGTAATGTTGTATGACAGTGAGTGTTGGGCCCTCACCCAGACCTCAATTGTCTGACTCCAAAGAAATGACAGGTCAATGATTAGGTGGATATGCAATGTAAAGCCCGACCATATCCAGAACATTAGGTCAGACACTCTACTTGAGAAATTGGCCATTCCAAAACTTGATGTCTTAATAAGGACCAACCGTCTTCGTGATTCGGGCATGTTACAAGAAGCAAAGGGTTCATCAGGACTTGCAGAGACCTAAGAGTCGACAGCAAAACGAAAGCTCGGCGCCCTAAGAAGACATGGAAAGAAACCATCAGACAAGACTGTAAGGCAGTGGCAAATGGACAATCCCCACAACCGTGATCACTGGAGACTTAGCATAAGCGTAGTGAGACAGCGTCGAACCTCTGTCGAAGGGAGCATAGACAATAAACCTGGAGAGTGAGTGAGGGTACAGAATTCACTCCTAAACTAACTGATCGTTATGAATTTTGAAACACAGTTGCTAAGCATAAAGATGGATAATGTGGGCTATATTTATGTTAATTTAGTTTTATGCAAAGAAAATAGATACCTCTGAATTTTGTGAAATTTTAACATCGACATATAAATATGCCCCAAATTTCAGTTTCTTTAGAGTATTTTAAAAGGATTTTAGGGAGAACAATCTCCCATGTAAAAAGTCATTCCTGATTTTTCCAGTGCATTGTTTTCAAAATCAGCACAAATCTCGACCGCAACTGAAATTCGAGCAGTTCAATTTTGCAGGCCGTTACCAAATTAACATTTCAGCCGACAACAAGATTACTAGTTCATTCTTTGATGTCTGAATAGTCAAGTGCAAGACCTCTGGATGTTTGTCCTTTCTGAACCCATCCCAACCGGATCAACAATACAAGTGTCCTCGCTGTATGGGCACAGCTAGACCAATTGACGACAGGCCAGTGCAAGAGGTTCCAGTTAGAGATAGCAAACTGGAATCTGTAGCTGAGTTCTGCTACCTGGGCGACTCCCTTTCAGCCGATGGAGGTTGTGAGACTACTGCTATTACTCAGTGCAAGTTCTTGGTATTTTGGCTAAGATCAAAGTGTAGTAGCTGTTCCGATGGATACTGCACCCCATAGACTGGTATTGTCTTGGCCTTCGGGGCTTGATTTACGCCTGTCTATGGGTCTGTCCTGTACAGTTCTAGCAGGTCCACCCTCCCAGGCTTCGCCTCCCCTCTTTGGGGAGGAGTAAGTTTATTGCTTACTGCTTGAGGCGTCCCTACCGGGGAATGCCAACGGGGCTGTTCAGGCAATTTTTAAACCCCACTTTCCCGACCCGACCTTGGGTCACATCTTACTTGTGGGATAAATACTGGCCTTGTGCCTAACTCCTGGAAAGGAGTAAATCAGTACTCAGTGCAAGTCTGCCTAGAGGGGCTTTAAAGAACTCCTGCCCATCTTGAAAAATAAGCATCTGGCGATCACAACTAAAGGACAGGTGTATACCAGCTGTGTGAGGAGTGTTATGCTTTACGGCTCTGAAACATGGGCTGCATCGGCGAGCACTATCAAGAGACTGCAGTGTAGCGAAAGAGTCATGATTAGATGGATCTGTCATGTCAGGCCGGAAGACGACACTCTGTTCGAGATTCCTCTCTCTAGTCTTGGTATACGGGAAATAACTGATGTCCTTAAGCTGGGCACGATGAGATGGCTTGGCCATGTCGAGCGAAGCTCCAGCTTGATCAACGGGTAAGAAAGTTGGCAGACCGGAAGACTGAAGTTTTATTGGGGTGAGTGTGTAAACGTGACCGTGCAGCCCTGGGGATTACAAACTTAGATCCTCGCGACTCTGACCAAGTGAAAAACTTTGATCAAGACTGACAGGCAGGCCTACCGTTTTATAGAGGACGAATCAAAGGCCTGCTCAAAAATAAATCGGATGAAGAAGATTCTTTTCTCATTTTCAAAAATGTAGTCACTTCATTTGGAGGCTAAACAATACCGTAAGGTTGAAATAAATTATTGCACAGGGGATTCTGTGATTCGGTGTTACTTTATTTTATATATATAGTAAGTTTGAAAATATATTGTTAATTAAGCTACACTGAGGCTCTCGTACGTATCGAGCACTGTTGAAGTAAATACTGAATATTGATACATAAAAATTATATCTCCTCATAACATTTTATGTGGATACATGAAATAATAATGATATACACATATATATATATACACACACACACGTCATCCACAGACAGCTGTTTCGTTGTATCACAGCTCATCAGTGTGGCTAAACATGAGTGTTTCAGTCTGAGATTTGAAACCCGACCACTTGCACAGTGGTCAGCAATCTTACCTGTATGGCATTACACTCATCACAAAAAATAAGGGAAATTGTATTCATATTTGTTTCATTACCAGTTGTGAACAGAGATCAATTCTAATTATGAAGATTAATGCTTTATGCTAAGTGGAAAGCATGCGTGTGAATTTAGATGGTTTTCTTTCATTCAAACATTAAAAATGATCACTGGTATGTTTAATTTTTCGTCCATTTTTTTTTTTTTTTTTTTTTTTTTTTTTCTTTTTTTCCTTTTTTTGCAGACAAACCATTTTGTTTTACGTTAAACAAAAACTGGCACAATTTATTTTCACAGTATTCTTCGCTTTCGACTTTCATGACTCATCTTCAGGGGAATTTTAGAGTTTAGTACAAAGCTCAAAATTACTTGTCCTTAAATAAGATTCAACAGAAGATTAAACAGACAAAAGCTGTCATTTACAAAAATTAAATCTGCTTGATATATATATATATATATATATATATATGAAAAGCTTAACTGCTCAAATTGTTTTGTTTACTGAACAATCTGATTGTCGTCTAAGATTATCCTTGGCTTTCCAATTGTGGAAAGTCTTGTTAAATGCAAATTAACCCAATTCTCGTCCGTTTTCCACTTGGTCTAATTAAAAAGCAACCGTGTCTACCGTGTCATCATGCCAAGAAAAAGTAAATAACCCTGAAACGAAAATAAGTTTGATCAATATCATCTAGTCGGCAGTCAACTTGTCTACTTTGACCCGTACAAGTCTTACATACAGAATTTGATCTTCTTTTTGAACCAAGAAAAGGGAATAGAATTTAATTAGGTTCAGACAACGTAAGTGAAAGTAATTTGTGGTTTGGAATTTTTCAGATGAGGGTTGATAATTTGTAGAATTTGGTATATTCGGACTACTGTTCTCGTCTTGGGTGTTTTTATCACAACGTTTCAGCCGATGTAACCTCCGACCTTACGCCTGAAGAAAGTCGGAGGTTACATCGGCCGAAACGTTGTGATAAAAACACCCAAGATGAGAACAGTAGTTCGAATATACCAAATTCTACAAATGAAAGTCATTTTTTTTTTTTTTTTTTAAATCAAAAAACGAAACTCCCTGATTTAGAAAAAAGAAAAAAAATGCATTAAAAAATCGAAAATTATTCGATCTTAATGAAATATTGAGTGTTTATTAATTAATAAATGAACGTTAATATAAAGTATTTATTTTATTAAATAAAAATTTCTTTTTTGAAGTCACTTAAATTACTTTACCTCCTCTCCATTTCAAGGGCGAAATGCGTCTTATTAAACAACTAATAAAGTAAAGTCGATTTTCCCCCTACAATTTAAGACATAATAGCACTGTAAACACAAGCAACATAAAGAATTCTACTATCGTTGCACTTTATGCCAATAATTGATGCATGTTTTCGGAAAATGTCTGTCAGTTTCTGTTCAATTTCAGAAATTTCTACATTAATTCCGGCTTGCCTGACTCTCTTAAAATAGTCATACATACAGGAAGTCGAAGTAACTTTTACTCACATGCAAAAATATACTACCACCACCACTACCACTATACACAGGCAATTAATCTTCATAGGATATTTTCCTTGCTACGACCGTCATTATTTCTTTTTTTTCATTCCTTGCTATTGTGTTTTATTCATTATACTTTTACTAACTAAATACGGGTCGCTCCCTACAACCTACGCTTTCTACTTATACAGCGATTTGATTGGCTACACTCCTATTCGGGAATAATCGAATATGAGTGACGAACACTAAACAACCACCCACTGAAATTAAAACATGGCGTCTCCAATTTCTCCATTCAGCAATTATTACAACGCTCCAAATTTAGATAAAGCGCTTTTATTTACAAAAATGATTTTGTTAACAATTACTTTTGAATCTTCATATATATAAAACATGTCTAATCCTTGATACACAGAATGAAAAGAGTCGTGAAGGGTCAGGGTGGATGTAAAGACCAACGACTGGAAGAGTGCGGAGAGTACTGGGACCTTGGAAAGCTTGTTGCCAGCAAGTAATCAATAGTAAGCGGCTGTTGTGATAATGCAAGATCACTTGCAATTGTTATCGAAAGTGGTTGAGAGTACTGGAACTTTAGAGAGACTTTTGTCACTCAGACTCCAGGGAATACCATCGGTTATTATTAGTGAACAATCACTTGTGATGACATGTGTTAGAACTCCTAGTGAGTACATAATAATAATAATAATAATAATAATAATAATAATGAGTTGAAATAGAATTCTTATTGAGGAATAATGCAATATCAGATTGGATGTCAAATACACGGATTATTCTGTATGCTATTCTGTATACACATTATCTTAACGAAATTATTTCTATAACAATATGGTTTAAATTAATAATTTAATGACCAAACGATACCATTGTAATTAAATTTAACTTTTAAAATTCGTTTTTGTTTTGTTTTGTTTTGTTTTTTTCTTAAATAATTTGATAAAACAAACGGCATAGTTAAAAAAAAAAAAAAAAAAAAAAAATTGAAACAAAAATAAAAGTAAAGACTCCCGGGCAACGCAGGTTGTACTAAGTTACACACATATGTCTGCACTGTTTTACCTGAGAATGGAAGAAGTTCCTTTTAAGCAATTCCAAGTGAAGCAGAACATTCCTGTGAACGAATATTATCTTGGAGTACAACCAATAACAAAGATTACAGAATGGCTTCCAGTGCAAGCGAAGAGTGAACCCCAACCCCACCCCACCATTACCGCTGTATTCTTGATACATTCGATGGATATTATCTATCTTTCGAGACTCAGGGGGGTGGGGGGCCCGGCCCCCTTGTTCTTAACGATTCTTTGGTATCTTCAGCATTTCACTCATGTAATGGATATCTACTTCCTTAACCATGAGTTGCCTCTTGACTGCTGGGGAGGGATGTAGGGTTCTAAACACCTCATATCTACCAAGACGTTAAAGTCTCGGCTGCAACGCAAAACCAACTTCAAATCTTTCCTATCTCACGTGATTCCAATTATACTTATTAACGGTCATACTTTCACCGCCGGCTGCATGTGACACGATACCAGTCGAAAGAGAGGGTGGTTGCTAAATCGTTCTTTCTGAACGGCCATTAAAATACTGAGAGAAGTTCAAATAGCAAATAATCAAACCATCAAGAATTTAACGTATTTCCATTGTATTAATAATTATTTTTTCTTTTCAATATTCATTGCCAGTTCATGAAGCAATTCAAAAATGATGGACACACTTTAAAAACCAATTTCGAGTTCATTTACGAATCTTTCGCTCGATCTCTTTACATCAGGAGAAACACTTTCATCCCGATTTCTTTATTTCCGTTCCAGAAGCGATGATTTACGATTGGGTGGAATAAGATGAGAAATCCAAATAGAAAAACCCAAACAAATACTCCATCTTAGCTTGTCAGCTAATCAGCGAGAAGTCATATAAAGAGAGGGTGGGGGGGAGTTCAAGAGTAAGTGACGAAAGAAGATGGGGGGGGGGGCTTCTCCATAGTAATTAGCTTGTGTGGCAGAGGGGGGGGGGTATGAATATCAATTAGCTTTGCTAGCTCTCTCTCTCCATTTCTCTCTCTCCCTTTCTCTCTCTCCATTTCTCTCTCCCTTTCTCTCTCTCTCTCTCTCCCTTTCTCTCTCTCTCTCCCTTTCTCTCTCTCTCTCCCTTTCTCTCTCTCTCCCTTTCTCTCTCTCTCCCCCTTTCTCTCTCTCCCCCTTTCTCTCTCTCCCCCTTTCTCTCTCTCCCCTTTCTCTCTCTCTCCTCCTTTCTCTCTCTCTCTCTCCCCCTTTCTCTCTCCCCCCTTCTCCCCCCCCCCCCCTTTCTCTCTCTCTCTCTCTCCCTTTTTCTCTCTCTCCCCCTTTCTCTCTCTCTCTCCCCCTTTCTCTCTCTCTCTCTCCCTTTCTCTCTCTCTCCCCCTTTCTCTCTCTCTCTCCCCCTTTCTCTCTCTCTCTCCCCCTTTCTCTCTCTCTCTCCCCCTTTCTCTCTCTCTCTCCCCCTTTCTCTCTCTCTCTCCCCCTTTCTCTCTCTCTCTCCCCCTTTCTCTCTCTCTCCCCCTTTCTCTCTCTCTCTCCCCCTTTCTCTCTCTCTCTCCCCCTTTCTCTCTCTCTCCCCCTTTCTCTCTCTCTGTCTGTCTCTCTGTCTCTCTCCCCCTTTCTCTCTCTCTGTCTGTCTCTCTGTCTGTCTGTCTCTCTCTCTCTTTCTTTCTCTTTCTTTCTCTCTCTTTCTCTCTCTCTCTTTCTTTCTCTCTCTCTTTCTCTCTTATTCGTATTATGTAGTAATTCGAAGATTTTAAACTTTTTTTTTATCCTGCCTCACTTTACATCTTTTCAAATTTAACAACTTCCAAGCATTCTATAAAATTTTTTTAAAAAACTTTTAAAAACTTTTTTCCTCCATCTCTTTTTGTGGCAACATGACTTGAATCAAAACTAAAACTGTCATACTTTTCAAAGATATTGTGTTATATTCTGACATTTTTTTTTTGCTTTGGAATGTTGAGAATAATTTCCAACAATCCATATTCATGCCGCATCCTTTAGATCGGGAGGGGGGGGGGGAGTAGTCGATTGTTGTCATCACGTGTGCAGTTTAGCAGATTATGCTAAGGGCACCTTGGGTGGGTTGGATGGGTATATGGCTCGCCAAAAGTGTACACTTAACAATTTTATGATTCTCCACTCACTGGAGCCGTGCACCTTCCTGTTTCAAAGAACTGTCTTCTGCAATTTTCTGCCGAAGCATCCGTTACCTGATGGTCACCACAGGAACTACAACTTCCCGTGAAGAATCGGGGTTTTTTTTTGTTGAAGGTTTACTCGTCTAGATCCGCCGTGTTCTGTCTATGCCCATTGCATAATAACATGTGGCTTTTTAGGGAAGGTGAGTTTGAATTACTTACCAGACACCAATCTTCGAATGTCTTTGGTTTCTCTGTACAAGGGTTTGTCAGGATATTTTACCCTACAAGTAAACCCTGACCAAATATTCAAAATAAGATAATATTCGAAGCGCAAATAAGATCTCTCTAGACACAGCTATACACTAGCTCGTACGAGGAATGATGCACGGTTTGCCCTTATTAGGACATCAAGTTTTGGGATGGCCAATTTCTGAAGTTGAGTGTCCGACCTAATGTAATATTTCGCATAAAAGGAGGACTATTCTTTGTTTTGGAAAGTGAGTAAGTGATGGAAATGTATAGTGACTAAAATGATCGTAATCTGTATTTTAGAATCTAACAGCTTGTTGGATTTTCAAAGTCAGACCCAAATAGTATTTAAGGTGACAAATCAAACTTTGCTTCTGACTAACCAATTGTCATTTGTTATTGTTGTACCATGTTATTGGTAATATAATAATGTACGTCGCTACAATTTTTAATTGATTACCAAAAAATAAAAATCAGCAATTGGGGGGGATAACTCATATTTGTTTAATTGAAAAATATAAAAAAACTACAACTAAAATTTTAGTTCTTTTTTCTGTATATGTTTTAAAATGTGTTAAACTAAAAATCAAGAACTAAAATGACTTCATTTCATCCCGAGTAACGCCGGGTTAGTACAGCTAGTCAGTAATAGTGTTTATATGCATGGGTGCAATACACTGACTGCATATCTGATACGCAGCTTGTCTTCATTTTATGTATCTTCGGTAACTTGATAAAAATCTATCTAAAAGATATTTGAATCATTTCCTTCCCTTTTTCTCTCCCCTGCCTTATCTTTGCGACTTATCTGCAGAAGCAACTGCTCCCTCCCCCTCCCCCCCTCATCTGCCCCCTCCTCCTCCCCCTCCTCCTGCCAAGAAGGAAGAAGTTTCATCCATTGGAACAGGAATGGTGCCGTATATCACAATATTGACAATTGTTTCTTATTTTATCAAAGTTTTATCTCTTTGCTCAAGAATACATTAATCTTTTATCTACAACTAGCAAGACTACCTGGCGTTGTCCGGAAACATCGATAAAAAAAGAGAAAAGTAAAAAATAATTGTGTAACATATTTCTTATAAAACTTCTCTTTTCTCTCTTTTTCTCCCCCTCTCTTTTTTTCTCAACCTCTCCTCCACTCTTCTCTCCCCCCCCCCCTTTTCACCCCCTCTCCCCCTCTTTTCACCCCCTCTTTTTTCTTTCTCTCCCCCTCTCTTTTTCTCTCTTCCTCTCTCCCCCTCTTTTTCTCTTTTTCTCTCCCCCTCTTTTTCTCTCTTCCTCTCTCCCCCTCTTTTTCTCTCTTTTTCTCTCCCCCTCTTTTTCTCTCTTTTTCTCTCCCCCTCTTTTTCTCTCTTCCTCTCTCCCCCTCTTTTTCTCTCTTCCTCTCTCCCCCTCTTTTTCTCTCTTCCTCTCTCCCCCTCTTTTTCTCTCTTCCTCTCTCCCCCTCTTTTTCTCTCTTCCTCTCTCCCCCTCTTTTTCTCTCTTCCTCTCTCCCCCTCTTTTTCTCTCTTCCTCTCTCCCCCTCTTTTTCTCTCTTCCTCTCTCCCCCTCTTTTTCTCTCTTCCTCTCTCCCCCCTCTTTTTCTCTCTTCCTCTCTCCACCTCTTTTTCTCTCTTCCTCTCTCCCCCTCTTTTTCTCTCTTCCTCTCTCCCCCTCTTTTTCTCTCTTCCTCTCTCCCCCTCTTTTTCTCTCTTCCTCTCTCCCCCTCTTTTTCTCTCTTCCTCTCTCCCCCTCTTTTTCTCTCTTCCTCTCTCCCCCTCTTTTTCTCTCTTCCTCTCTCCCCCTCTTTTTCTCTCTTCCTCTCTCCCCCTCTTTTTCTCTCTTCCTCTCTCCCCCTCTTTTTCTCTCTTCCTCTCTCCCCCTCTTTTTCTCTCTTCCTCTCTCCCCCTCTTTTTCTCTCTTCCTCTCTCCCCCTCTTTTTCTCTCTTCCTCTCTCCCCCTCTTTTTCTCTCTTCCTCTCCCCCCCTCCTTTTCTCTCTTCCTCTCTCCCCCTCTTTTTCTCTCTTCCTCTCTCCCCCTCTTTTTCTCTCTTTTTCTCTCCCCCTCTTTTTCTCTCTTTTTCTCTCCCCCTCTTTTTCTCTCTTCCTCTCTCCCCCTCTTTTTCTCTCTCCCTCTTTTTCTCTCATCCCCCCCCCCTTCCTCTCTTTTTCTCTCCCTCTTTTTCTCTCTCCCTCTCTCTCTCTCTCCCTCTCTCTCTAACTCTCTCCATCTCTCTCTAACTCTCTCTCTATATATATCTATCTTGCTATCTCTCTCTCTCTCTCTCTTCACGCACATCCTCAGTTATGTTACTTTTTGATTGACCCCCCCCCCCCCCCCCCTTGATATCACCTACCGATATTTCTGACAACTAGTTCAAGAAAGAAGAAAAAAAAAACCCCAGTCATCAGCAACGGACTGTTTGACTTATTTTCAGGCGGCAACCACCTTAATTGCCAGGGAGAGTATTCAGGGGAGGAGAATCACTCGTATGGATCAACACTTCTGATTTAAATTTCAAAAGAAAAATGTTAAAGTCACAATAACTTTTCTCATGTTTCTTTCATCATTTTTTAAAATTATTTCTGTGCACTTTTTTGGATGTCGATGATGTCAGGCATCCGATTTCTGAAGACTCGATGGATACAACAGCAGGGGACAGAAATGGGAATTAGAGAAGGACTGTCTGGCTATACCAGATCTCTCACATACACACACATACACACACACATACTATGAATATTTATTTATTAAATATTAAAGTGCATACGACATCGTTTCGGACTTACGTTCTCATCAGTGGTTTCAGGCGGTCAGACGGGTTTGAACGCAGTTCATAGATTCAGAAGAGAATCGCGATCCTACACCCTAATCCATTAGGCCAACGGAAATCACCACAAACATTACTGAAATTAAGATACATTTAAAGCCAGTGACGAGGTTCAAACGTTCCGAGATCAAAGAGTGCTTAAACACACGGGGGAAAATTTGTTCCCTGGTGTGTGTGTATATGTGTATATATATATATATATATATATATATTTATGTATGTATGTATATAATGTACATACACACCAGGGAACAAATTCTCCATAATTTTGCCATACCCACATGACAAAATCTAAACTGATTAAAAAAAAAAATAAATAAATGATAATTTTCTGTAAAATATGATTTTAACTCTTCTATTTTTACGCAAACAAGTTTACAGTTTGCTTTCAATATCATGTGGGTTATCATTACGGCGAACCGCTAACCCTCATGTTTTTTTGTTTTATGCAGAGGTTGTCAGATAACACTGGACAGTCCAGTTTGACCTACTATTTTACTCAACTCGGGTATTTAAAAATGAATGCTACCCTCCAAATACCTGGTGCTACTAGGTCAGGCTGTCTGTAGATATCAGCTTCCTGACCTAAGATGCACCAAACATTGATGTTATTGTTTTTTTCCTTTCCCTTTGCAAAACTCAATCATGTTCTGCAAAGCTAAAAACAAAAACAACAATTTTCCTCTACAAAACAACCAAACGAAACACCATGAATAAATATTTGAAGATATAAAGAACTTGAAGTATAAAAACTTTTACCAAAATGACCTGATTCAGAATTAAATAACCCGAAAAGGGTTGATATGCCTGAAAAAAACCCAACCAAACCAAATGCTGTGAATAAATATTTGAAGATATAATAACTTGAAGCATAAAAACTTTTACCAAAATAAGCCGATTCAGCATTAAATAAAAATGGTGCAAAACTCTTATTCAGTGAATTAATTGTATTGTTCATTAGCAGAATAATTGTCTTGGAGATGGTATTCTGCTAATTTCTTATAAAATATTATAATTTATTGAATAAATGCTGAAAATATCATTAAAATTAGATAATTCTTCAGGGATTTTTTCTCAGGATTAAAAAAAACAAAAAAAACAGATTTATTTATGAAGACTAGTTTTCGGGGAGGAGGGAACATATCATATATTATGGGATGGGGCCGTTATTATATACTGGGGGAGGGTATTAACCACTAGCACGGGTTCTGAGCTTTTGAACATGTTCTCTCCAAGATTACCAATTGAGATATGATTTTCAATACTAAATGGAACATTCAAATTAAAATACCAATGAGATCATTATCGCTGTCGGCTAAGTTATTTTAACTCGTCCTATATATGACCCATATAGTTTTAATGCGTCATAACATTTTACCAATGCCTTTTAGTAAAAATAAAAAAATATATATATAACTACTCAATCCCGAAAGAAGCAACGTATTTATAATATTAGCCCCCTCCCATCATCCATTTCTTTATAAAAATTGGTAGCATAAAATTTTCATTGAAATTTTTTCCCCCTTTTTTACAAGACAATTGGAGTTTCCAATGACAAGTTCCCAAATTGATTCTTTCCCAAGATTTTCTCCGCAAATATTGATTTCTTAGATTATTCTTTTCCTTGATTTTTGATTTAAAAAAAAATGTGTCTTTATTTATTCTTGTCGTGTGGAAAACTAAAATCAAAATTCAACCGACATTTTGATGAATTCTGAATAACAGTAGCGATAATTAATTCCTGAAATGGCAAAGTAGAAGAGAGAAAAAGTGAGCAAAAGATGGAAAAAATATTTAATATTGCAACAGTCACTCATGCAGACATGTTGGAACTGCTCGTTTTTTATTGAATTAAACATTTAAAAAATGTTTTGTTTTTTTCATTTTATGTATTTTTATATTCAAAGTGAAAATGTGGTTCAATGTAATATTTTAGGCTTTTTCATAATAGAACCTGGGACAATTATTTATTAAAACTATGGCGCTACCAGATCAGGCTGTCTGAATATGTTGGCTTCCTGACCTAAAATGCACCAAACATTGAATGAAAAAATTTCATTCATTAAATATGTTTATTTACAGAAATATTTAATAATGAAAATAATATTTTTTATTAATATTAAATAAATGAAATAAAAATAAATATTTAATGTAATACTGAATTGTTCTTTGGTTTGTTTTTAGACAATATTAATCGTATCACAATAGTTTTCTTCAAATGTCCGGCTGGCTTGGCAGGCCGAGAGCAGACTCAAAGCGTTTCCACAAATAATGGCGATAGAGAGGCGCTCGTAAAGCCAAGTTAATTCGCGATTGTCTCCGGTGTTACGCGTCATTAATAGACCAAGGCTGTCGAGGAAGTCGTGCGTGGCAGAGCCTATCATTCTACTTGTCTCCACAGCGATAGGTTGAAATACAAATCTGTCGAGAAGATCGGCATATTTTGACCGTTTGCGGCTCTGTTGTCACTGCTGCATGTCCAAAGTTTGTTGCCGATTCTATCACTGACGAGGGCACAAAAGTGTCGACACAAGTCGCATCCCATATTAGTGACTTACCTTTTACAAAAGGAAACACCATCAGGCCATTTGCCGTCCCCTCTGTCAAGGCCAACTGGTTCAAGGATCGATGGGAAGCGAGCGATGTCTAGTGCTCGTCGGACGACATCATTAGAGCGGTGTGCCTAGGAAATCTACCGGCGCCCCTTCTGCACGAATGGGTGGGAAGTCAATATATGATCATATTTGATAATAGAACCTGGCACAATTATTTATTAAAACCATGCCACTGGTGCTACCAGACCAGGCTGTCTGAATATGCTGGCTTCCTGACCAAAAATGCACCAAACATTGATGTTATTGTTTTTTTCCTTTTCCTTTGTTAAACGCAATCATTTTCTGCAAGGCCAAAAACAAAAACAAAAACAACAATTTTCCTCTACGAAACACCATGAATAAATATGTGAAGATATGTAGAACTTGAAGCATAAAAACTTTTACCAAAATGACCGGATTCGTCAGTAAATAACCCGAAAAGGGTTGATATGCTGTAAAACAAAACAACCACACCCATGGCAGACGAGTAGGCTGGAAAAAGCCTGACTCCTGACTCTGTTTGAAAAATAAAGCCTGACTCCTGTGTTGGAAAGGGGGGAGGGGGAACAACTTTTTTTTTTACTAAGTAATCACCACTTATCAAGGCCAAAAGTCACCCGAGGATAAGCGTTAATGAGATGTATTGTCGGTTGAGTAATGAAGAATATTATGGAAGTTTTGAAAATTATGAATGGAATGAATAAAGTTTTATTACTTATAGAGACGTTTTTTTTTTTTTGTTTTAGTTTGTTTTTTTTAACTTAGTTCACCTCAAACAAGGCAAGTTGCCACTGTAGATGTAAGGGGCTACTGAGAATTAGGGTGAAATTTTTTTTTGTGGGGAGGGGGGGCGTGTCATCCTAAATTGGGAGCTTTTAAGCGAGATGTTTGTACACATTAGTTTTAAATTTCTGCATGTCAATACTGTTGGGGAAACAGGGAGCAGGGAGGGAGTTCCAGGGGCCGGCAACAGATGGAAAGAAGCTATTGGAGTGGAAGGCTTTCCGGCATCTGGGTACCTCCACAGTGAATGCATGGGACTTGGCTGATTGTCGGGTTGGTCTAGCATATTTATGTCGAGGGGACACTAGAGCAGCAAGTTCATCATCGGAGCACAATCCATTGAAGTACTTGTAAAACAAGCACAAGGATGCAAGATTGCGGCGATGAGACATGGGGTTGGAGCTTGGTGGATAGTGAGGGACTTATTAAGTTGACGACTCTTTTTTGGACCTTGTCTAAGAGGGAGAGACTAGTGGATGGTGCACAAGCCCAGATTTGCCAATAATACTCCATGCATGAGCGAATGGTGGCTTTGTAGAGATATAGGATAATGTCAGCTGTGAGAAGTTTTCTAGCACGATAGAAGGAGCCCACTTTCTTTGGGGTTGACTCCTGTGTTTTTTTTCGGGATGAGGGGTAAGCTGAAAAAAATCTGACACTGACTGCTTACGTCTCAAGTTATGTATAAAACATTTGTTTACAAAGGATTCCGTGTTGGTTTTCAAAAATTGTTTTGTTTTGCTTTTTTTAAATGGCACTTTGATTTTTTTTTTTTTAAACGCACATATTAGCGAATAGAAAATGTATTTTGGGTATAAATTTTTTTTAACGCACATATTAGCGAATAGAAAATGTATTTTGGGTATAAATTTTTTTTAACGCACATATTAGCGAATAGAAAATGTATTTTGGGTATAAATTTTTTTTAACGCACATATTAGCGAATAGAAAATGCATTTTGGGTATAAATTTTTTTTAACGCACATATTAGCGAATAGAAAATGCATTTTGGGTATAAATTTTTTTAAACGCACATATTAGCTGATAGAAAATGCATTTTGGGTATAAATTTTTTTAAACGCACATATTAGCGAATAGAAAATGCATTTTGGGTATAAATTTTTTTTAACGCACATATTAGCTGATAGAAAATGCATTTTGGGTACAAATTTTTTTTAACGCACATATTAGCGAATAGAAAATGCATTTTGGGTATAAATTTTTTTAAACGCACATATTAGCTGATAGAAAATGCATTTTGGGTATAAATTTTTTTTAACGCACATATTAGCGAATAGAAAATGCATTTTGGGTATAAATTTTTTTTAACGCACATATTAGCGAATAGAAAATGCATTTTGGGTATAAATTTTTTTTAACGCACATATTAGCGAATAGAAAATGCATTTTGGGTATAAATTTTTTTTAACGCACATATTAGCGAACAAAAATGCATTTTGGGTATAAATTTTTTTAAACGCACATATTAGCGAATAGAAAATGCATTTTGGGTATAAATTTTTTTTAAACGCACCTATTAGCGAATAGAATATGCATTTTGGGTATAAATTTTTTTAAATGGCACTTTGATTTTTTTTTTTTTAAACGCACATATTAGCGAATAGAAAATTCTCGTCATTGATTTGTGTCAAATTCTTCAAAACTCTTTAATGATGCAATGTTTTTATCAATAAAAATAAAAACTTGTCTAATTTTTTGTTTTTCAGACCAAAAGATGCAATTCGTGCGATCAAGAAAAAACTGCAGCAAAATGCTGGTAAAAATTATTCCGCAGTCATGTATACGCTGATTGTAAGTTGTTTTTTATCTTTAGCTTTTGTTTTTGCACTGTTCCAGCTCCCTTAACTATTACAAATCCTTTCTCTCCCCCTCTCTTTCTCTCCCCCTCTCTTTCTATCCCCCTCTCTTTCTATCCCCCTCTCTTTCTCTCCCCCACTCTTTCTCTCCCCCACTCTTTCTCTCCCCCACTCTTTCTCTCCCCCACTCTTTCTCTCCCCCCTCTCTTTCTATCCCCCTCTCTTTCTATCCCCCTCTCTTTCTATCCCCCTCTCTTTCTATCCCCCTCTCTTTCTATCCCCCTCTCTTTCTATCCCCACTCTTTCTCTCCCCACTCTTTCTCTCCCCACTCTTTCTCTCCCCACTCTTTCTCTCCCCACTCTTTCTCTCCCCACTCTTTCTCTCCCCCACTCTTTCTCTCCCCCACTCTTTCTCTCCCCCACTCTTTCTCTCCCCCCACTCTTTCTCTCCCCCCTCCTCTTTCTCTCCCCCCTCCTCTTTCTCTCCACTACACTTTCTCTCCACTTTCTTGACCTTCGGGCTCAGATCTAAGTGTAGTATCTGTTCTGTCTTCGGTCAGAGGAAGGGAAACCCTTCTTGACTGAAGAGGGGAGAGAGAAAGGTTGGTTAGTTGGTTGGTTTTAAAAGCAAGATGTTACACACACTTTTTAAGTCTTTTATTTTGTTGTCCATGTTCTTCCATCCCGGGCAACGCCGGGTAGCCATGCTGGTAATCAATAAAAACTGCTGAAATGTTGAAAGAGTTAGAACCTTTTTAATACAAAAAAAAAATGAACATACAGAAAAATAAATATTCATAGGTTTCTTGAAATTTATTGCATGAAAAATATCAACTTAGTCACACTGATCAGTTGTGAAACGATGAAACAGCTGTCTGTGGATGCCATATATAAAATGTGTGTGTGTGTGCTCCCCTATGGGTGGAGTATTCTGGCTCTCTCTCACCCTTCTTGCTAAAATTCTTGGCAGGGGGGTGGGGGTACAAAAAAACTGCAATATATATATATATAGTCTAAAGAAGCTTTGAGTTATTTTAAACAAAAAGACAAAAAAAGAAGGAAAATGCAGTTTAAATTCCCACAGAAATTAACTAAATCCAAAATAGTGCAGACTTAACATTCGTTGGAAAATTCATAAAAAAATGAAATATATAATAGTAAGTAAATAAAATAAAAAGGGGGATTAAGTATCTAACAGTGAAACAAAAACAGGAGACCTTAACGTAAGCATCTAATATTAACACGGGGATCATCAGCTGTTTACCATGAAACTGTTTCGGAGATTTAAAAACAGGACAGTTATATGCATGGCTCTCCAATGGTACAGATCAAACTACCATTTCCCCAATCAAGTGTCGAAATAATTCAGCTTAAAATGTTACTTATAAATAAATAATAATAATCAAAATAATAATAATAATATACTACCCTTAAGACTACCGTGCGATATGGTAATTTGCATATCAAATAAAATTCTTTATAACAATAGTAATACTAGTAATCATAATAATAATAATAATAAAATGCTATCTAAACACTACAGGCAAGAATCATTCTGCAATATGGTAGCTAGAAATAAAATTATATAGGAATTTAAGTTGCATTAAAAAAAAAAAAAAAAAAAAAAAAAAAAGCTTTAGTACCTTAGGTACCAGAAAGGCAAATATATATATATATAGTGTGTCAGGTTGTATATGAAAAGAAATCCAATAAAGTGCTCGATCATATAAGAGAGCTAATATAATTCATTTAGATACTGTATATTACATATTTCAGCAATGTACCGCGGTTTCATCCAAAAGGGCAGATTTAGACATTTTTAGTAAATCTCTGTGCCCAGTGGAATCATCGGCAAGCTGAAACGATTGTAGTCACACCCGATAGGGAATGACGTCAACAATGTCAGAAAACAGTGTATCTCTGAGGGGGTCCCCAAAAAAATCCGGTGTGGGATAGTGATTAACTAAGACTTAAGGGAGATCGATGTTAGTTCGTGTATGAAAGGCCTTCATTTTATTCCCTAGCAAGTTTTAATTATTTATTTATTTATCTGTTAGCAAGTTTTATTTATTTATTTATCTGTTCTTTTTGTAATGTTATTGTTATACCTAGTCTAGAAAAAATACGAAAGAGGCGGCTATATAGTTTGCCGTTTGGGTTTGTGGAATTAGGGTGCTTTTTTGTTGTCGTTTTTGGGAATAAATTTATGTATCGGATTAATTGTTAGATATAGTGTTGAAAAGGATGATGCAATAATGTTTTTATGGACTTAACGTGTTTGTTTATTTTTGTTTATTGAATTGGTGTTTTCGTATTCTCTAGATCTTAATGGGAGGAAAGCGGTGTCTCTGTTGATATGTCCCGTTTATAACCAGTAGTGTTGAAAACAAAAATTGGTTATAAACGGAATGATGGATGCTATCTGTTATTTCTGTTTGAGGGGTATAAGTTTAGTCTCTTTATTGATGGTGTGTTAATAATATTAATATTTAGTGTATTTCAGAAAATTCTGTATCTTGTTATTTTATTCCACTTGTACGTGTACCTACGTCCATGCGCACTGGCAAATAAACCTATATACACATACGATCTTAACCTTAGGTCATATATATATATATATATATATATATATATATATATATATATATATGATCTAAGGTTAAGATCGGATTCTAACTCTGCCTGATGAGATCTTAGTTTATAATAACTTTTGATCGATAACATCAACATGCCAGTGTCGCAGATTTTGTACATGTCTGTGTAAATAAAAATAATCATATATAAAAGCGCTATTTGATATTGAGCACTTTTTATAAACCTGGTTGAAATTCTTTGGATTACTGCCCTGTGGATGTTTTACCTGGATTATTATTATTATTATATATATATATATATATGTGTGTATATATAATAAATATTTGTTTTGTTTATTATCTATGTACGTATACATTTCGTCCTTTATAATTGGGACTCATCAGCATAGAGATATGACTATTCACTACTGGTTATGTGATTCGAAACCCCGGGTTTCGAGTATTTTACAACTCAAATCCCGACATCTAGAACCACTGGGCCACAGCTGGATAGCGAATAAACGGTGATAATTTTAACACTTTATCTGGCAGCTTGATGTCATAGAGCGTTTGACTTTTTAATGAAAGGAACGATGCATTTATAGCTAGCGATGCCATGCTGTGTTAATACTACACTTACAGTGCCCATCTAGACGGGTTTCTAGGAGCTACAAATAATAAATATTTGTTTTGTTTATTATCTATGTTTCGTTCTTTATAATCGGGACTCATCAGAATAGAGATATAACTATTCACTACTGGTTATGCGATTTGAAACCCCGGATTCCGAGTATTTTACAACTCATATATATATATATATATATATATATATATATAAGGTTAATACAACAAAAGATATAAGAGGCAACTAATATCTTTAATTAGTGAACATCCGGATAAAATAAAGCTCAATATATTGAATAGAGCATTAATAGCAATAGATAAAGTGAAAGAATAAAATGAGGTGTGAATCAAATTTTATTACAATTCAATGTTCAAGCAAAGTTCTTTAAAGTCCTTAACTCATGAGTTTTCAAAGATAATCTTCTCCTCAGAGGACCATTACCGCAATGACATTACTGCAGGTAATAAAAAGTAAACTTTGAAAAAATATATAAAAAAATAGTAGTAAGTTTTTGAAAGGCTGTGGGCAATGCAAATTCCAGGTAAGATGCAAGTTGTAAGGAACAAAAACAAATCGATCGAATACGAAATATGACTTACTATTTATTTTTTCTAAAATCTACATAACAGCAAGAGTGTTTTTAGCTGTTTGTGTGATGTCCGGGTGATTAAAAATCATTATTTAATATTTCGGGAAAAGAGACTTCCCTTTGTCAAAAATAATTAAACCAGAAGAAAAATTTTCTCCGACTGTGCAGAGAATCTTACAAAACAAAAAGATTTTAGGAAAAATAAATAGTAAGTTATATTTCGTATTCGATCGATTTGTTTTTGTTCCTTACAACTTGCATCTTACCCGGAATTTGCATTGCCCACAGCCTTTCAAAAACTTACTACTACTATACCCAGCAATGCTTCAAGCAAACTACCATTCTCTAATATAAAAAAATATATATAAAAATACATAAAGGTGTATAAAACATCAAATATATCAGCCCGAAACATACTTTTTAGTAAAACTATACAGTTCATCCAAGTCAACAAGTCTAAAATAGCTCCAGGCAAGATATCAAAGAGGTTGATTAAAAAATAATCCAATTGGTGAATAGTGGTCCAAAAACGACAAAAGGTATCCAGGTGGGAAATTCGTTTGCTATCGATGCAGTAGATAACAGTGAAAAGTATATTCAAGGTGTATGCAAATTAATAAACCGATAAAAAAAACGATAGAGAAAACAAATCATATGAAAAGTTCAGAAAACTCACTTGGTGTTGAATATTATAATGTCCAAATTCAGAGTCCCTAAGAACTGATAGCAAACCATATATATATATATTTATTAATATTAAATAAAGTGTTACAACAACATCCGGACCAAGGTTTCAGATCCGAGAAAATCGGACCTTCATCAGCGGAGTCGTATAGCTCTCGGATCTGAAACCTTGGTCCGGATGTTGTTGTAACACTTTATTTAATATTAATAAATATCATGCTCTTATTAATTATTTAGTTAATTTTACTTTTGCATTAATAATTGAGCACTCTGCTGGGAAACTCTCCCAATTAAGAAATACGGTATATATATATATATATATATATATATAGTCTAAAGAAGCTTTTGAGTCATTAAAAAAAAAAAAAAAAAAATGTAAAATGCAGTTTATATGTCTATATTATGTCTATATTATTTATTAGTTGCAAAAAAAAATCTGTTTGATTTATTTAAAATTAATTTCTTTTTATTTAATTTGTATTTATCTAGGTTATTACCTCCCCTCCTACCCATATCCCCTTCCGCAAATTTCAATTTTCCCATGGAGTTTGCTTATTTAATTAATCCTCTTAACTTCTTTCTTGCTTTCAAATAGTTTTGTTTTTTGTTTCTCTTCATTTTTCTGGGGTTTTTTTTTCACTCCCCCTTTTTATTTGCTTGTCGAATGTTTTTCT
Source organism: Sepiola atlantica (assembly GCA_963556195.1). Classification (NCBI taxonomy): domain Eukaryota; kingdom Metazoa; phylum Mollusca; class Cephalopoda; order Sepiida; family Sepiolidae; genus Sepiola; species Sepiola atlantica. Next base: position 9,459,879 of record OY744541.1, on the reverse strand, counting down.
TCTCACAGCTATTGGAGACTTGCGTCAAAAATTGCGGTAGGAGATTTCACCTGCAGGTCGCCAACAAAGAATTCCTTCACGACTTGATTAAAATAATTGGGCCCAAAAATGATCCACCGCCAGTTGTACAGGAGAAAGTGCTGAGCCTCATCCAGGTAAGTCACAACGTTTGTCTTGCTCACCTTTTTCTCGTTAAGTCTTTTGACCCTTTACCTATGTCTTTGCGCACCGTCAGCAATTTCAATACTTAGAAACTGCAAGCTTTTCTTTTTTATTGTTAGATCTATAAGTAATCATTCTATATCTGTTATATTATATAAGACATTCTATATATTATATGAGACATTCTATATCTGTTATATAAGACATCATTCTATATCTGTTATATTATATAAGACATTCTATATATTATGAGACATTCTATATCTGTTATATAAGACATCATTCTATATCTGTTATATTATATAAGACATTCTATATATTATGAGACATTCTATATCTGTTATATAAGACATCATTTGTAGATCTATAAGTAATCATTCTATATCTGTTATATAAGACATCATAATTATCTAATTGTAAAGTGTATAAAAGACTTGCGCCATTGTTCTGAATCACATCCTAAACTTTCTTAGCTTGAAAAGGTTTGGCTTACAGCCCCCCCCCCCCCCCCCAACAAAACAAAAAATGTAAAATTTAATGTAGACAAATTTGTTTTATGGAATAAAAAATAAAATAATTTTATCTTAAAATGTTTCATTTAAATTTTAAAATTTACGAAGGACAAGAATAAAAATCTGTATAGTTTAGAAAACAAAAAACAAAAAAAAAGATGAAAGGGCTCCCAAGCAACACCGGGTAGACATAACTAGTTTAAAAAAAAACAAAAAAACTAATTAACTATTTTATTACTATTAAAATTAAAATGTAACAAAATATTTTTTTAAATTAAACCTACTTTTTTTTTTATTATATCATAGTTTAGATTTTTATTTGTTTTTTTTTTGTTTTTTTATTATTAAGGTTACTGTTTCCATTTTGAATGTTATTTTCACAAGTTAGAAGTTACATCGGCCGAAACGTTGTGTGCCATCTTGTCAAACTTGGGAATCTCTACAGAATTTCGAACCGAACCCTTTATTTAATCCACGGGGATAGATTGTTCTCGTTCTGCCAACCATAACCTTGTTGAAGTTTCAAGATTTTTTTTTTGTCTTTTTTATGGAAATCGCTCCAGACAAGGCAGGAAGCCACTTGATGTAAGGAGCTAATTCTTAATTACATATTCTTGGTATTGCATGTACTGAGGATTGAACCTTGAACTTCCAGAAGACTATCACTTAGAACTGATTATTACTTAGCACCTTTATCCGTTGTATCACAGGTACATGTTTATTTTTCTTGTTCTTTGTAAATTATAGATAAAGCATTTTTTAAATTTTCAAATAAAACTAATTTTATATTTAGTTTTCATGTCTTTTCACATCTAATAAAAGACTAAATGTGAAATACTTGTATTTGTCGCGACTTAGGAACCAATGATTGGATTTCAATCAAATTTGACATGCAAAAAGCTATGATCAAAGGAGTGACTCAAACTACATACAGATGAGTTAGATCAGTTGAGTTAGATCAGTTGAGTTAGATCAGTTGAGTTAGATCAGTTGAGTTAGATCAGTTGAGTTAGATCAGTTGAGTTAGATCAGTTGAGTTAGATCAGTTGAGTTAGATCAGATGAGTTAGATCAGATGAGTTAGATCAGTTGAGTTAGATCAGTTGAGTTAGATCAGTTGAGTTAGATCAGTTGAGTTAGATCAGTTGAGTTAGATCAGTTGAGTTAGATCAGTTTAGCTAGATCAGTTTAGCTAGATCAGTTTAGCTAGATCAGTTGAGTTAGATCAGTTGAGTTAGATCAGTTGAGTTAGATCAGTTGAGTTAGATCAGTTGAGTTAGATCAGTTGAGTTAGATCAGTTGAGTTAGATCAGTTGAGTTAGATCAGTTGAGTTAGATCAGTTGAGTTAGATCAGTTGAGTTAGATCAGTTGAGCGAGATCAGTTGAGCGAGATCAGTTGAGCTAGATCAACACTAGAAGCTAAAAAACATAGGTCAAAAGAGCCGTTGTTTTAATCAAGAGAGGCTTCTTCCTTCATGTCATAAAAATAATGAAGAGTTTATGGCGAAGGATGGATATGGGAATATATACAGGCGTGCATGCATATAAAATGGAAATGGAAATATTAGGGTCATCAGCTAGCAAGTGCTAGCTTAACATGAATAGAGTTTTGTAAGTGAAAAATGATGGAAAACATGATTAATCAACAAAACATTTATATAGAACTACAATTTTACAAGAATATAAAAGTCGGTTTTAGTGAAGAAATGTTCTTTTGCTAAAGTTTATGTCACACGTGTTCTTTAGTAGAAATGTTCAGTAAATAAGCAGACACGCTGGCTAAAGATGTGTAGTCTATATATTTGTTAGTGCGTGTAAGTGGGTAGCAATTTGTTTTTGTTTGTCTGACTTCTTGTCAGTGGGTGAGTAGAGGAAAGCTTGTACGTGCGTTTTGAAGTGTCCTTTTCTTTTCACCTCACCAGGGAAGGGGGGATACAGAGGGGCGTACGTTCTTGTGGGTTCTTTCAGGGTGCTGTTTATTTCCTCGTTCTTATAGGAGTTCGAAGTTCGTGTCGGCTTGCTAATTTAACATAGACTTGTTAGATTTTGGCTTTGAAACAATATTCATTGGTTGGAAAATATTGAGTTAACACGTTCCTGTGAAAAGTCCCTTGTTTTTTGGAATTCAAGAGGAGAACGAACGAAGCAGAGAAAGAAAGAGGGTAGCAATTGAAGCCATTTGCTTTTTGGCGTTTGTTCGGATCGCATCTCGGTCAACCATAAGTTCTAAAAATGAGAAACCGGATATGATCAGAATGTATCCCCGTTTTGTTATGCATTCATGCCGAACATTATAACTGTAAAGACAATGTTTAAAGGCGCATGTGCACAAGATATATATATATGTGTGTGTGTGCGTGTGTACAATATATATATATATATATATATATATGTGTGTGTGTGCGTGCACAAGATATATATTCTTCGGGGAGGGTAGATTCTTGGATCTTTCAGCTAGAATCTCATTGGATGTTTTGCTCCACTTTTCAAACTTTGAGTAGCGGTAGCAAAACAATAGCACCTTCTTTTGTGCAACAGTCCATGGTTGGGCTTTTAAGCCTCTTATGTTTCTTTTTTTGTTGCTTCATTTGATAGAGATAGGGGGCCAGGACCTTTTGTCTCAAGGCCTGATGGCTGACCCTGGTTGGCCTCTGTATTGGCTGGAGCACCATTTCCAGAGGCAGGAAACTTTACACCATTGCTTACATCTTCCCGCCTGGTGTATGAACGGATTGATGGGCCTTTTTTATCCTGGATGCCGGCCTGCCAGTATTTATTTTTGTTTTTATTCACATTTTTTATTATTCATTTCCTCATTGTCAACGGCTTCTAATTGTTTATTCGAAGTTGCCCTTTATGAGTAGAGGGAGTGCCCCCGTCTGCAATTCGGGAGACGTGCTGGATGGCTTGAGCAGACAGCACACCATTTGTTTTGAATATTTGGTCAGGGTTTACTTCAAGTAAAAAGTATCCTCATGTCAGAGTCTCTGACAAACCCCTGTACAGAGAGACTGAAGACACCCGAGGGTGGTGTCTAGTAGGCATTCAAGTCCTCCCCACATATATATGTGTGTGTGCGTGTGCACAAGATATATATATATATATGTGTGTGTGTATATATGTGTGTGTGCACAAGATATATATATGTGTGTGTGCGTGTGCACAAGATATATATATATATGTGTGTGTGTATATATGTGTGTGTGCACAAGATATATATATGTGTGTGTGCATGCACACAAGATATGTGTGTGTATATGTGAGGTGTGCTTCTCAGCTAAAAAATGAATTTTTTCATATTTAAAAAATAAAAGTGGCTTTATGGAAAGTATAAAATCATGCAAATTATAGGTGTTAGTTTTTTATATTTCAGGCCGTCCTCCATCCTTTATCAAAAATACATTTTTTTATTTATAAAAATGAATGAAAATGAAACTTTTATGAAAAACTGGACATTTTCAATTATGAACAACGCTCATTTTAAATGTCTTTTAAATGTGTTGCTCAACCGCACGTGAAATTGTCTGTTATGACTGCAAAGAGAATTTATTTTTTATTCTTAATATCTAATCTTTAACGTATGTGAGTCTTTCATATTCTTGTTACTCGCAACACAAGTACAAAAAACGAGATCTTTCTTAGTCTGTAAAAACAAAGTTCCAAACCTAAGTTTAGTTTTAATATCCATTTTGATTCGTTTTCATTCATTATATATAATAATAATAATAATAATAATAATGTAATAATAATAATATAAATATAATAATAATATAAATAATATAAATGTAATAATAATAATGTAATAATAATAATAATAATAATAATGTAATAATAATAATATAAACGTAATAATAATAATATAAATATAATAATAATATAAATATAATAATAATAATATAAATAATATAAATGTAATAATAATAATGTAATAATAATAATAATAATGTAATAATAATAATAATAATAATAATAATGTAATAATAATGTAAATGTAATAATAATAATATAAATGTAATAATAATGTAATAATAATAATAAAAATAATAATGTAATAAGAAACAGGAAGAGCAGTAGACTTTGGAAAGTGTTGATACATTATTAGTTCCGTATTTATAACATTAGTAGAAACAGAAGAGTTCTCCAAAGGGGAGATAATCAAAATAAGGGAAGCTACTCTCAATTACTTATTACAAATAATAAAGTTGGCTTTGCTGCAGTTTCATGGTTTATCCAATCTTCAGAAGTTGTTGAACATATTCCTGAACATTTGAAGCGTTTGGATACAAAAGTTTTAATTCATATTCAAATGTATTACACTATTCAGAAATATATTTAAACGCTTCCAAAGATTTGATAAAACAGGAAACTGCAATGAATTGTAAAGATAAGCCAAATTAGTCAAAGATATTCATCCCTTTTTATATGTATTGTCTTGATTTCGGAATTCATAGCTGAATCAGCGATTTTGAAAAGTTAATGTTGTGTGTGTGATGGATAAAAATGTTTATTTATTTATAGAAACTTAGAAATATTAAAATACCTTCATAATATAACCCAGAAAAATGTTTTTTTAAATAAACAATAAAAAATAAATAAAAGTCAAAATCTTAAAAAAAAAAAAATTCACAAAATTTTCACATTGTTCTCATTTATTTGTTATTTCTAAAATTGGACAATGGTGTTATGTTATGAATTCCATTTAATGTGTTTACCCATAATGTGTCGCCATAAGAAATTTTGGTGCTTCTGCAGTTTCACGACGACAAGTTAGGCCTCTCTAACAAAAAAAAAATAGCTAAAGAAATGTATAAACTTTGTTATGTACTTAGGTGGTAGCTGAAAAGAAGACTGTACACCAAAAATTACGCAAATTCATCCAGTATTTATTGAATAAAAAAATTAACGATTTTATCTATCGTCGCCATTTTTTGTTAAATTTAAAGTTTTTCCAAGGAAAAAAAATAGATTTATCTCCCTTGCCTAAGCAGTAAGCTGAACTGGGTATAAAATGTCTACCGATACGCAAGATTGTTTTTTTCTTTTTCTTATAATTTAATAAATACTGGATGAATTTGCGTAATTTTTTCTGTACAATCTTCTTTTCAGCTACCACGTAAGTACATAACAAAGTTTATAAATTTCTTTGAATATTTTCATGTCATTGTGAAATGAAAGAAGCACCGAAAGTTTTGTATGTGATTCTGTCTGATTATCAAAATCTGATATTAAATCGTTTTATATTTTTATTCACTCCTTTCATTTTCCCTACATTCGTCAGTAGAAAATTGATCTAACCCTACGTAAGAAAATGTGTCCCTTTCTCATACCTTGAAAGGCATATTTCTCCATTGCTTGTGCCTCAAGTAAATGCACAAACCCTGTTTTCCTATTCAAACTTTTTGTCATTTCGATGGTTTTAAATGCACCACACAACAATACACCAACATCAAAAGAAGTTTCTATCACAATTGGCAAGCAAGTAAATGTCTCCTTCGCTAACAGCGTTATAATAATAGACAATAATGTTTGAAATGTGGGGCATTTATAACGACAGCTAACAGAACGAAAAAGGGGTCAAAAAAATAAACAAACAACAAATAAATGTTACCAAAGGCAAGATAAGTTACTCTTCTACTAACCTGGATAAGTTTATTTTAAAAAGTTTTTTTGTTCAAAACAAAACTGGTGTCCACCTGTTTAGTTAGAATGGAAAACAAAATGGCTGAAATTACAGAGTTTCAAAAATCGCTCAAAAACGAAAATTAAGTTAGGTGACAACATACAGCGGCTGGTATTCTCAAGTGGTCACCCATCTAGTACTGGCCAGGCTCAAGGTTGTTTAACTTCGGTGATCTAACGGCAACCGGTGTCCCAATGTGATTATGCCGTATATGTATGTATGTATATTTTGTACACAAATCGTCCGTCTGTTCTTAAATTAAACTGCCTTACCATTTAAAAATTTTTTTTTTTTACTAATTCTGATAACAAAGTATTTGGCTTATATTCAAATTCTATTTACACATTAAATTTTATACTTCATGAAGAAGAGTTTTATGCTTACATTTTAATATATTTTAGTCAAAATCTAATTATGGGATGAAAAAAAAAAGAGTGAATAATAAATAAAAAAAAAAAATTAAATAGAAAAGTAAGTTGGTTGTATCCTACAATGAAGTTTAAAGATGTTTTTCCTTTCTTGAATTTAACTTTTTCCTCATCTCATGGGTAATGTTTTCCCATTCTCATTTGTAACCTCGTATCTTTTAAGTCTATTTCGAATCCCACTAAAAACATAACAATTTTTTATTGAAGGGGGGGTATGTCTATTAATACATGGATGCTCTTTTGTCATTAATATTTTTTTATCCACTTCTCTTCTTTTTTTTTAACATTTTTTTCTTTGCTAGCAAAACAAAGACCGCGGTTATTTGCAGAACAGTTTCATCGATGCAATTAATTTTGACTTGTCTAAACTACGAACTGTTTGCACAATATACCTTGCAATAACACCATTTTTTTTTTTTTAGCCAATCAATATTAATCTATTTCTTTCTCTTTTTTTCACCTGTGCTGCTGCTGCTGCTGCTGTTGTAGACTTGGGCTGATGCTTTTCATGGCTCAGCTGAATTAAAAGAAGTGGAGAAAGTTTACCAGGATTTAAAAGGCAAAGGAATTGAGTTTCCTATGACAGATTTGGACAAATTGGCACCAATACACACACCCGCCAGAGTAAGTTTACTTTTTTGCTTGCGTCTTTTTTTTTCTTTTAAAAAAAAATTTTTTTTTAGATTTTTTTTATATATAATTTTTTTCTTTCTTTTTTTAATTTTTTTTATATATAATTTTTTTTTCTTTTTTTTCTTTTATTCTTTTTATATACTTTTTCTTTTTTTTCTTTTCTTTCTTTTTATATAATTTTAAAAAAAAATTATTTTTTATTCTTTCTCTTTATATAATTTTTTTTCTTTTTTTTTCTTTTTTATATAATTTTTTTTTCTTTTTCTTTTTTTCTTTCTTTTTATATAATTTTTTTTCTTTTTCTTTTTTCTTTTTCTTTTTCTTTTTTTCTTTCTTTTTTATATAATTTTTTTTCTTTTTCTTTCTTTTTGTATAATTTTTTAAAATTCTTTTATTTGTTTTTATATAATTTTCTTTTTTCTTTTCTTTTAAAAAATTTTTTTTTTTTTTTTTTTTTGAATCCTCAATGCATGGTTCAACAATGAACACTGACATTTCTTTGTTATTTAGCAGACATATCAGGTAATGTTGAGGGAGCAAATTTATAGAATTAAACTATTTATTCTACTTTGATTTCATTAGAAAGTTCATAAACTGTGACGTCATATCTGTTAAGTTTGAATTACCTACTAGACACCACCCTCGAGTATCTTCGATCTCTCTGTAAAAGGGTTTGCATGGATAACCTGACATGAGGCTACTTCACCCTACGAGTAAACCCTGACCAAATATTAAAAATAACATAGTATTCAAAGCACATATGGAATTTTTTCGGTATGGCTATACACTGGCTTATACGAGAAATAGTGCACCTCCTCCTAGTAATGTTACCTGAAGTAACACCACTTAGCTGGATACGCCACCAGACTAGATGAATTATTGTCCTGGAATCCAGTAAGACAAAGAGACCATGAGAAAGATATGCTATAACATAGTTAACTGGTCAATTGGGGAAAGGAAAATGAATGTTTTTAACTTCTTTACTAACTCAACGTTTAAGAAATAAAGGAGAACTTCAATAAAATATTCAAATAAATATCTATGTATCTCATAGAGAGATCAAGTGTTAGCCCCAGGATAGGGGACAATTGATTTCTGAGAACTTTGAGTGAAGTAAAATGAAAGTTAAGATCTTCTTTCTTCTTGCATAGCTAAGAATAATGGCTCTTTATATTATTATTATTATATAGAATTATTATTATTATTATAATATAGAATTATTTTACTTTCAAATTTACATACACGTTTGTGTAAATTAGATGTCCATACTGAAAACAGAAAGTCATTCTTTCTCTTACTTTTCCCAGTAAGAGGGGGCAATAGAAATACATAGCTAAGAAAGATGAGTGATTTGTTTAGTTAATTATAAATTACGGTTAATTAGAGCAATTAAAACAGAATTTGTTTTCAAACATAACTCAATCCCGTAACTAAAGTATATTTTAGCATGTATTTTGTGTTATTAACGTATATAGTGAAAAAAAAGCCTTATGGAAAAAAAATGTTGATCAACTTGCATTTAGTAAAATAATAGATATTCTCAAAAAATTTCATGAGCTTTGATTTTAGCAAGGGACGCATTTTATTAGCAAGAGACACATTCAATAACTGTTACATCATCAGGTTGTCGTCAAGAACGAACAACACATTTAAAACAGCTTTATAAAAGATATAGTTTATCTATTTTCTGTCCAAGAAATCTCCATGATATTTGTGTTAAATTTGTTGAAAAGGATTCTCTCTGCATAATATCAAACGGGGTGGTGAGAGCTGGATGATGGGCAGTTTGCTTACCTTCAGGTGAGAACTCTTGTCACACAATCGTCTCTGTCAAAATTTAATTAGATTCTTATATCATTAGTTGCAAACCCCAGTGAAACTACATTTTCCAACTCTTCAGATGTGCATTCGTCATTCACTTTCTGTCTGATTTGTGCAGTGACCTTCCACAACCTCAAACCTCCCACGGCCATGTGTTCCACCAAATACAGCCATTAAATTACAAAATGGGAAATAACAATTATTTAAAACCAGCTGAAATATTATGCATTTGATATATTACATAACATGCAAATAACATTTTTGTATGTTATATTATACTAGCATGGCTACCCGGCGTTGTCCGGGGGTATAAACAATAAAATAAAAGAGTGAAAAGGTGTGTTTAACATCTTTCTTTTAAGACTTCTACCTCTCTCTATCTCCCTATCTCTACCCCTCCTTTCCCCCTCCCCCTCTTTTTCCCTTTACGCCTTTCCTCCTCCCCCTCTTTTTCCCTCTACGCCTTTCCTCCTCTCCCTCTTTTTCCCTCTACGCCTTTCCTCCTCTCCCTCTTTTTCCCTCTACACCTTTCCTCCTCCCCCTCTTTTTCCCTCTACGCCTTTCCTCCTCCCCCTCTTTTTCCCTCTACGCCTTTCCTCCTCCCCCTCTTTTTCCCTCTACGCCATTCCTCCTCCCCCTCTTTTTCCCTCTACACCATTCCTCCTCCCCCTCTTTTTCCATCTACGCCTTTCCTCCTCCCCCTCTTTTTCCATCTATGCCTTTCCTCCTCCCCCTCTTTTTCCCTTTACGCCTTTCCTCCTCCCCCTCTTTTTCCCTCTACGCCTTTCCTCCTCTCCCTCTTTTTCCCTCTACGCCTTTCCTCCTCCCCCTCTTTTTCCCTCTACGCTTTTCCCCCTCCCCCTCTTTTTCCCTCTACGCCTTTCCTCCTCCCCCTCTTTTTCCCTCTACGCCTTTCCTCCTCCCCCTCTTTTTCCCTCTACGCCTTTCCTCCTCCCCCTCTTTTTCCCTCTACGCCTTTCCTCCTCCCCCTCTTTTTCCCTCTACGCCTTTCCTCCTCCCCCTCTTTTTCCCTCTACGCCTTTCCTCCTCCCCCTCTTTTTCCCTCTAGGCCTTTCCTCCTCCCCCTCTTTTTCCCTCTACGCCATTCCTCCTCCCCCTCTTTTTCCCTCTACACCATTCCTCCTCCCCCTCTTTTTCCATCTACGCCTTTCCTCCTCCCCCTCTTTTTCCATCTATGCCTTTCCTCCTCCCCCTCTTTTTCCCTCTACGCCTTTCCTCCTCCCCTTCTCTCCCCCTCCCTTGTTTTAATGTATTAAACAGAATAATAAAAATGGAAGAAATTCACCCAAGCTTTCAATCTTTAAAGTTATTGCTACCGGACAACGCCGAGTTTCTTGTCTAAAAATAAACAGGTAAGCAAACCACAAATTTGTCAAAGACAAACAAATTAGGGAGAGAAAGGGGGCTAACAAATAAGAAAATCATACAAAAAAGAAAGCAAGAAGTAGATTAGAAAGTCGCTAGGGGAAGGGGACGTATGGGGGGGGGGAGTCATTTTTGTTTTTGTTTTTTACTTAAAATTTTTTTTTTTTTTTAAATGTTATTGCATAATATTTTTAGAAGAGAACAAAAGGTTGGCTCTGTGTGACGTAGCTGGTTGTCACCAAAACGCATATGGACATCAGGTGATGATGGCATTAATTAAATGAGGTCAGTGATCGTCTTCATTGCGTGTTGCATCTGAAGAGACAACACTGTGTTAGTAACAATTAACAACTTTTATTATTTTAGTTAACATTTCTTGCCGCAATCCGTGGAATTTGTATTTTGTAACATTGACAGCTACGAGTAAACAATAATAAATCTCTCATTTGCTTAGTAGCTTTTCTAACAGTGACAATCTCCATTCCTGCTCGGAGCCCCACTCTTTGTCCAGCCTAGCCATCAGCTACCTCTTCTCTTGGCCAGATAATGACCACTTAATTAAACACAGGATTTTTTTTTTATCTCGCCTGAAAATCTTGTAGTTCTCTGGAAATTCCAGCTGACACCGAAAGAAAGAAAGAAAAAAAACGGTATAACCTCAGCATAAGATTGTATTTTGAACATAAAAATATATCTCGGTGAGGTGCGGCTATTTCAACTGGAGATTACCTTTTCTAGAAAGAATCTGGTCTCCACTCTAGGGTGGTCGTTTTTGTGTGGCATTTTCCAAAGGATTTCTAAAGCCGGAAGGAGGGGTGCATATTGTTGCATGTAAACTGAGCACAAAAATATGCACCTGCAACGCAACATCAAGGGAACTATTTTGCAGTCTGCATTATTTGAAAATTATGTTTAGGATATCATTTTGATGTGATAAGGGGAGGGGGTATATGTGATGTGCTTCTTGAAGGGGGAGATCAGTGAAAAATAGAAAAAATGAATTTAGAAATAAAAATTTTTTTTTTTTAAATATTTTAGGATAGGTAGACATTTTGGAAAATGAAGAGAATGCAATGTTGATTTTAGTTTTCGACAAATTCCAATCGTTGTTAGTTTCGTTAAACAACGGAAAATGTGGGACTAGAACAATTTTTTTAATAGTTTTACACAATGTTTGGGACAAAGTTTTTTTGTAAAATTTGAATTTAAGCAAAAATAACGAAAAAAAGAAAAACAATTGTAAGGTGCAGGAAATAGTTTTTTCTTTTTTGTTTTTAAAATGCAACCATTTTCGGAATTTTTATTTTTTTTACCATTATTTTAGACATTTTTTTATCAGCCGTCAAAAATTTGTTTTCAAAAAGATCTAATCAAAACAAGTTAAACGCATTAAAATACATAATCTTATTTCGGTCTTAAATTGTATTTCTTCTCTGAAAATAAAATTCTAATTTGGATTCGAAAGTGTTGAAAATCCAATTTGAATTTATTGTTTTAATCAGTGACGCCCATATTTTTTTAATTTTTATTTTTGAGGGGGGGGGGGGTGTTCAGAATAGAGTCCTATTATATTTTTAAAGAGATGCCTTTTTCCAACTTGGGAATCTTCATGCCGAACTTGGGAGCATTATTTATGTTTATCCTTTGGTCATTGAAACGTTTGATGAATATTGTCCTTTTTATTTACATGTTATAATTTTTTTTTTTCAAAATTGCTTTGAAACAACACAACCTGAATATTTTTTAAATTGTAAGTTTATTGTTAAATATTTTAAAGTTTATTGTTAAATTCAAATATTTTAAAGTTTATTGTTAAATTCAAATATGCAATAAAGATGGATGTTTTGATAAGAAATGAAATGCACACATATTTTATTATATATATCTATATAATAAAGTAGAGTCAATTTTTCCCTATTTCATTGACCATTATAGATTTCGAACCCAAACCATCATATTCTAATCCATTCTGTCATCCACTTAGGCCAATTCCTAACACTTGTTTCCAGAAAATATGCATTCATTTTATTCCCTTTCAAAATTTCTTACATTTTTCCGGGTTAGCTGCTTCTCCCAATACCGTCATTTACAGAGGAGGTCACAGGAATTTACACTCTCATCTACTCCCACAGCCTCCAGAATCACTAGGATGGTTGTTCATGGGATTGTTTTTGGATGAACACCATTTGTGTTTCATCTTCTTTTAGCTTTTGACGTTCAGACATCTTTGTTTAAAAACTAGATATATAGAAATAGATAAATAAAAACAAGGCTTCAGGATCTTTTAGTTCCTATTGATATGCACCTGAACAAACGATATATACATTTGGTTTGTTAACACAGTGTACTTTTATAGAATCACTCCCGTCAAAAAAGGGCACGGTTTCTATTATTTACTTTTTAATGTTGAAACAATAAAAAGGCTTTGCATTCTTTTTAATGCTAATTGATATACCCCTAAAAAAGGTCAGTTTACATAAGCCAAAACGTTGTGAATAAAAAACACCCAAAATGGGTGAGATTCCTCCTCCCTCAAAACTTATTCATAGAAGAAAAAATGTATTTCCATTAATTTATATTAATGATAAGGACGCGGAAATGTCATTCAGCAGACCCCCACACACGCACTCATCGCCCCCACACAGCCATGCCGGGCCCAGCGATGCATGGGGTCCCAGTAAAAATAATTTATCTCTTGTAAACGTTTTGATTTTATTGGTGCACGCTATCTCAACATTTCAACGTCCATTCAATGGCGAGAATGTAAACAACTTTCCCTGTTCGCGACACAGTGAATATCTGGCAGGTCACTTATTTCTGACCCCGGCCTTTCCATATCTCAAACCTTGAGGCAAAGAAAATAGCCTTTCCCTCCCTCGTTGGTTGGTTTCTCCTCATGTCCAAACATTTTTAACATGTTTAAATTCCTTTTTCGTTTTCATAATTTAAGAACACAAAACCATTCTCATTTTAATTTCTTTTAATCTGACAATATTATTACAATTCAACATCATGGCGGCAACAAAAACCTATTGTCTTGCGATATACGAAAACCAGGTGGCTCATGACGAATGTCATCGCTTCATTTGGGGATTCCTAATCTCCCAAAATATCAAGAGAAGAAAACAACTTGTTCTTTCTCTTATCACTTGTTTTTTTCCTTGGTGCAAAACTAAGCTGAAAGCCTTCTTAGGGAAATCCAGGGTCCGGTTTTGATTCAACCCTTTTCTGTTCAATAATATTGTTACAATAAGTGTCCATTTTAGGTTCCCGTGTGTGTGCGTGTGTACATCAAGCCCATTATGGCGTACGAGCATTTTAAAACAGTTTGGAAATACTTTATTTTATTTTATAAAGTTGATCCAAAACGTACTTCATCAGCGCCAATAGCAACACGTCTTACAGAAAATAAAAAAAACTTGTTTCTAGAGAAACATCCGCTGACAGAAAGAATCACAGGTGGACATGTTGGTAGCATAGGAGAGGAAATAAACAAATCACCGGTACATATAAAAAAATATAACAAAATTTTCCAACGATTTTTCCTTTTTAAAAGGAGATTTGAGAATTAAATAAGAAAAATAAAAAAATATGAAAATAAAAAATAAAAATAAAAAATGAAAAATGAAATAAAACAAAAATAAAAATAAAAAAGTAAAAAATATAAAAATAAAAATAAAACAAATAAAAATAAAAAAGTAAAAAATATAAAAAATTAAAAATTAAATAAGAACAAAAATAAAAAATAAAAAATGAAATAAAACAAAAATAAAAATAAAAAAGTAAAAAATATAAAAATAAAAATAAAAAATGAAATAAAACAAATAAAAATAAAAAAGTAAAAAATATAAAAAATAAAAAATGAAATAAGAACAAAAATAAAAAATAAAATAAAAATAAAAATAAAAAATGAAATAAAAACAAAAATAAAAAATGAAAAAAAAATAGAAATAGAAATAAAGCCTGAAAACCACAAAATCCCATAAATATTACTTTCAAAACTACTGAACTTAGCTTTATGTTACATAACTCTACAAAAGCGTTAATAAATATTACAACTAATCCACCCGGAAGAAGATCAACGATAAATTAAAATGTTAAAAAGCAACAAGAATTTCTGACATAAGAATAATTGAACAAATAATCTTTACATTTTTGGGTCGAAGGAATGTCTGCAAGTATTGTTTTATATCGATTATTTTTTGAAAATTTCATTGAACATTTTATTTATGAAAATAATTTGAAATGCATTTTATTTGTGTTATCATTTTGAAAGTAGCAATGAGTGCTTCCTTGCCTTTGCATGGCGCTAACCTGATTCTTCGCTTCTAAAAGACCTTCATCTTTCACACGCTTTTCAATCAATCACCACACTTTATTGCTACCGTACCGATTCCAATATGGCATAAAACTTTATTTTTGTAGTTTTTTTTAACTATGCAATCAAGAATTTCTTCGAAAGCGAAAATTTTAAAATCTTGATTTGTAACTAAATTAGTTCAAACTGACAAGATTCGTTTTTTGTAATTTTGTCGGCGTTTGTGCAGATTGTAGGGCATTTCATTGTCTTGTTTACCTGTGCCCTCCACTTCCTGCAATTTCTCAAAGGAAAATATAGAAAAATATTCTTTGCTTTGCTCTTTATAAGTCAGATCTTCATGAAACTCTTGAGAAAACTATTTGAGTGGAGTCTGCTATCAAAAAAAGAGAATCCGACTCGAACTTTCCACCACAGATTTCACAATATTTTCGAAATAAAGTATTTCATACTTGATTATTGTCATCTTGATTATTGTCATGTCCACAATGTTTCGGTTATGTTACTTACGGGCCTTCTTCAGGTGCCTCTTGCCGTAAGACAAGTTACCGCTGTCCTAAAAATGGTGTTCTCCGTAATATTTTACAAAGTGCTACTGAGAGATCTGTCTTGTAAGGATCCTGCCACTAAAGCCAATCATGCATCTTAGCGTAACCTCGGAATGTTATCAGCATGAAAGTGCAAACCCAACGCTCGCACGATTGCAGCAAATGACCCTCACTCGTTTGGCGAATGAATTCTTTCTCAGTTCTTTATTTCTTCTTTCTCAAATTTCTTGGTGTTTTTTTTTTTGTTCTTCACCGTTGTTGCAGATTACCCCAGTATCAGAACAGCCACCACCCATCAGCAGAAGTAGAGGTGTATCGACGCGATCCGTAAGTGGCCTTCAAACTAACTTTCTGGCACTTCTATAAGTTCTTTGCAGGCCAGAGATTGAAAGTCACATTTATTGTCTGAAGACTGTCTATTGAATCACAAATATCACAGAATCTGACCATTAGTTTTGGACTTGTCATACTGGAAGCCCTTCTTAGGGGGTCTCTCTCCCCCCCCCTCTCTCTCCCCCCTCTCCCTCTCCCCCCCCCTCTCTTCCTCTTCATCTATTTCTCTATATAATCAACACTTTTTAGCCGAACCCAAAAGGTGTCGGTGTGAGATTGGGCTAATGGATACGGTCGCGGCTTTTTAGATCGGTTATGCCAAGCATAAATCCAATCGGATCTATTGTGCTCATTTATACACTAAGACTATTGGGAAAGGTATGAATCTGCGATCCCTCCCTCCAGCTATAAGCATAAACAGCAACTTGTGTTTAATTAAGCATATACAATCGTTCACAATAGTCCAAAAGTATCCATTTTAGAGAGGAGACAAGATTCTTGCTGGAGAAAGTAATCTCCTCCTCAGATGTAAACTAGCAACTTGTGTTCAATCAAGCATATACGATAAAGTGTTTACAAAAGGTATAATTTTTTGGCGTAAAAAAAAATCCTAAAAAGTCTTGATATGCCATTAAACAAACAAGCCAAACCATGGCTGTGGGGAAGGCCCATGGATTCATACCTTTTTCCAAGAGTATTTGATCAAGTAACCCAAGAGCATCGATCCAACTTACACTTGATTTGCAGAAACATGGACCGCCATGGTTCAGGTCAGAGAAGAAGCTGGCGGCTCAACCCTCAATCCACATTGGTAACCATGACGATTGTTCCCTCTTCATCAACTTCTAAGTTAGAGCTGGATAAATCCTATTTGACATAAGATTTATCTTCCATTTAAAAAAATTTTTTTTTTTTTTTATCATAAATATATATTTATAAGATTAATATATGGATGAAATCTGTCAGAATGTATACAAAAATGAATGGAAAAGTGGACAAACCACAAAATATAAAACAAAATCAAACGAAAGACATCAGTGGACCAATATTTTGTTTCTTTAATAATAGAAACTTTGTCGAATCAAAGAGATGATATTTTTTATATATTTTCTAGAAGAGACAGAATATCCCACTTTTTTCTACACACACGCGTACACAATAAACAGAAAAGAAAAATATTGACATGGTTAAAAGTTTATTAGTTCTTGTAACTAATATTTCAGTGTAAGCTAATTTATAAATAAATGAAAAAATAGGTGATGGCTCATAATACACATCCTGAGGAAGGTCCATTAATGTCAGTTAAATGAACCAATTAAGAACTTTTAGCCATTTAAATATTTTGATATATATATATATATATATATATATATATATATATATATACATACAGGGTATCTCAAAAAAATGTACTCACTCGTAGAATGACGAGAAAACTTTTATTTATGAACATAGAGTGAAATGAAATAGCATCGAATACATGAGACAGATGTAATTGAAGAATCATGTTCACAAATGTTCAAACTGATGACCATTATTGTTCAAACAAAGCTGATAACGCGCATGTTCATAAATAAAGGTTTTCTCGTCATTCTAAGAGTGAGTACATTTTTTTGAGACACCCTGTATATATAACTATTTTTATTTATACAGACATGTACACTGGCATACCGATGTTATCGACCAATAGTTGTTAGAAACAGATCTCATCAGGCAGAATAAAAATCTGATCCTGTCTTTAGGTCATATTTGGAAAGAATAAAGTGGAAAAGAAAATATTATATATATTTATGAATAAATATTAAATTATTAATACCTACAGACGCTAGCAATTCAAGCTTATTGCTCTCGTCAGTGAAGGAAAGTAATAATTTCAGACGGCCGGGAGGCGCAAACCCAGTTTACAGTCAGCCTAGAATCTGCAAGCAGTCGCCATATCCACTCGACCAACGGAAACTGTCACGTAATTAAGGAAAATTAAGAACTATACATACCTAGAAGCGGGCACAGATAGAAGAGTGTCCTACGAGCGTATTCAAAACCTTAGTTATTCAGAGAGACACTCCATATTTCCTACAAAAACACTTTGACAGACAATTGTTTCTGTCCATTTCGAAAATATATATTTTATGGTATAAAAAATTTCACAAATATGATTTTGAGCCCTAATGGTTATTGTTGGTAGAGTTTATATAATTATAAAATAATTATTCATTTATTTTTACGATATTGATTCGAAAGCACCTATAACCTATATAATTATAAAATAATTATCCATTTATTTTTACGATATTGATTCGAAAGCACCTATAACCTATATAATTATAAAATAATTATCCATTTATTTTTTATCGATATTGATTCGAAAGCACCTATAACTTATATAATTATAAAATAATTATCCATTTATTTTTACGATATTGATTCGAAAGCACCTATAACCTATATAATTATAAAATAATTATCCATTTATTTTTTATCGATATTGATTCGAAAGCACCTATAACCTATATAATTATAAAATAATTATCCATTTATTTTTACGATATTGATTCGAAAGCACCTATAACCTATATAATTATAAAATAATTATCCATTTATTTTTACGATATTGATTCGAAAGCACCTATAGCCTATATAATTATAAAATAATTATCCATTTATTTTTACGATATTGATTCGAAAGCACCTATAACCTATATAATTATAAAATAATTATCCATTTATTTTTTATCGATATTGATTCGAAAGCACCTATAACCTATATAATTATAAAATAATTATCCATTTATTTTTACGATATTGATTCGAAGGCACCTATAACCTATATAATTATAAAATAATTATCCATTTATTTTTACGATATTGATTCGAAAGCACCTATAACCTATATAATTATAAAATAATTATCCATTTATTTTTTATCGATATTGATTCGAAAGCACCTATAACCTATATAATTATAAAATAATTATCCATTTATTTTTTATCGATATTGATTCGAAAGCACCTATAACCTATATAATTATAAAATAATTATCCATTTATTTTTATGATATTGATTCGAAAGCACTTATAACCTATATAATTATAAAATAATTATCCATTTATTTTTACGATATTGATTCGAAAGCACCTATACCCTATATAATTATAAAATAATTATCCATTTATTTTTACGATATTGATTCGAAAGCACCTATAACCTATATAATTATAAAATAATTATCCATTTATTTTTTATCGATATTGATTCGAAAGCACCTATAACCTATATAATTATAAAATAATTATCCATTTATTTTTACAATATTGATTCGAAAGCACCTATAACCTATATAATTATAAAATAATTATCAATTTATTTTTACGATATTGATTCGAAAGCACCTATAGCCTATATAATTATAAAATAATTATCCATTTATTTTTACGATATTGATTCGAAAGCACCTATAACCTATATAATTATAAAATAATTATCCATTTATTTTTTATCGATATTGATTCGAAAGCACCTATAACCTATATAATTATAAAATAATTATCCATTTATTTTTACGATATTGATTCGAAAGCACCTATAACCTATATAATTATAAAATAATTATCCATTTATTTTTACGATATTGATTCGAAAGCACCTATAACCTATATAATTATAAAATAATTATCCATTTATTTTTACGATATTGATTCGAAAGCACCTATAACTTATATAATTATAAAATAATTATCCATTTATTTTTACGATATTGATTCGAAAGCACCTATAACCTATATAATTATAAAATAATTATCCATTTATTTTTATCGATATTGATTCGAAAGCACCTATAACCTATATAATTATAAAATAATTATCCATTTATTTTTTATCGATATTGATTCGAAAGCACCTATAACCTATATAATTATAAAATAATTATCCATTTATTTTTACGATATTGATTCGAAAGCACCTATAACCTATATAATTATAAAATAATTATCCATTTATTTTTACGATATTGATTCGAAAGCACCTATAACCTATATAATTATAAAATAATTATCCATTTATTTTTACGATATTGATTCGAAAGCACCTATAACTTATATAATTATAAAATAATTATCCATTTATTTTTTATCGATATTGATTCGAAAGCACTGATAACCTATATAATTATAAAATAATTATCCATTTATTTTTACGATATTGATTCGAAAGCACCTATAACCTATATAATTATAAAATAATTATCCATTTATTTTTACTGATATTGATTCGAAAGCACCTATAACCTATATAATTATAAAATAATTATCCATTTATTTTTACTGATATTGATTCGAAAGTACCTATAACCTATATAATTATAAAATAATTATCCATTTATTCGAAAGCACCTATAACCTATATAATTATAAAATAATTATCCATTTATTTTTACGATATTGATTCGAAAGCACTTATAACCTATATAATTATAAAATAATTATCCATTTATTTTTACTGATATTGATTCGAAAGCACCTATAACCTATAAAATTATAAAATAATTATCCATTTATTTTTACTGATATTGATTCGAAAGCACCTATAACCTATATAATTATAAAATAATTATCCATTTATTTTTTATCGATATTGATTCGAAAGCACCTATAACCTATATAATTATAAAATTATTATCCATTTATTTTTACGATATTGATTCGAAAGCACCTATAACCTATATAATTATAAAATAATTATCCATTTATTTTTACGATATTGATTCGAAAGCACCTATAACCTATATAATTATAAAATAATTATCCATTTATTTTTACAGTATTGATTCGAAAGCACCTATAACTTATATAATTATAAAATAATTATCCATTTATTTTTTATCGATATTGATTCGAAAGCACCTATAACCTATATAATTATAAAATAATTATCCATTTATTTTTACGATATTGATTCGAAAGCACCTATAACCTATATAATTATAAAATAATTATCCATTTATTTTTACTGATATTGATTCGAAAGCACCTATAACCTATATAATTATAAAATAATTATCCATTTATTTTTACTGATATTGATTCGAAAGTACCTATAACCTATATAATTATAAAATAATTATCCATTTATTCGAAAGCACCTATAACCTATATAATTATAAAATAATTATCCATTTATTCGAAAGCACCTATAACCTATATAATTATAAAATAATTATCCATTTATTTTTACGATATTGATTCGAAAGCACCTATAACCTATATAATTATAAAATAATTATCCATTTATTTTTACTGATATTGATTCGAAAGCACCTATAACCTATATAATTATAAAATAATTATCCATTTATTTTTACTGATATTGATTCGAAAGCACCTATAACCTATATAATTATAAAATAATTATCCATTTATTTTTACTGATATTGATTCGAAAGTACCTATAACCTATATAATTATAAAATAATTATCCATTTATTCGAAAGCACCTATAACTTATATAATTATAAAATAATTATCCATTTATTTTTACGATATTGATTCGAAAGCACCTATAACCTATATAATTATAAAATAATTATCCATTTATTTTTACTGATATTGATTCGAAAGCACCTATAACCTATACAATTATAAAATAATTATCCATTTATTTTTACGATATTGATTCGAAAGCACCTATAACTTATATAATTATAAAATAATTATCCATTTATTTTTACGATATTGATTCGAAAGCACCTATAACCTATATAATTATAAAATAATTATCCATTTATTTTTACTGATATTGATTCGAAAGCACCTATAACCTATACAATTATAAAATAATTATCCATTTATTTTTACGATATTGATTCGAAAGCACCTATAACCTATATAATTATAAAATAATTATCCATTTATTTTTTATCGATATTGATTCGAAAGCACCTATAACCTATATAATTATAAAATAATTATCCATTTATTTTCATGATATTGATTCGAAAGCACCTATAACCTATATAATTATAAAATAATTATCCATTTATTTTTATGATATTGATTCGAAAGCACTTATAACCTATATAATTATAAAATAATTATCCATTTATTTTTATGATATTGATTCGAAAGCACTTATAACCTATATAATTATAAAATAATTATCCATTTATTTTTACGATATTGATTCGAAAGCACCTATAACTTATATAATTATAAAATAATTATCCATTTATTTTTACGATATTGATTCGAAAGCACCTATAACCTATGTAATTATAAAATAATTATCCATTTATTTTTACGATATTGATTCGAAAGCACCTATAACTTATATAATTATAAAATAATTATCCATTTATTTTTACGATATTGATTCGAAAGCACCTATAACCTATATAATTATAAAATAATTATCCATTTATTTTTACGATATTGATTCGAAAGCACCTATAACCTATATAATTATAAAATAATTATCCATTTATTTTTTATCGATATTGATTCGAAAGCACCTATAACCTATATAATTATAAAATAATTATCCATTTATTTTTATGATATTGATTCGAAAGCACCTATAACCTATATAATTATAAAATAATTATCCATTTATTTTTATGATATTGATTCGAAAGCACTTATAACCTATATAATTATAAAATAATTATCCATTTATTTTTATGATATTGATTCGAAAGCACTTATAACCTATATAATTATAAAATAATTATCCATTTATTTTTACGATATTGATTCAAAAGCACCTATAACCTATATAATTATAAAATAATTATCCATTTATTTTTACGATATTGATTCGAAAGCACCTATAACCTATATAATTATAAAATAATTATCCATTTATTTTTACGATATTGATTCGAAAGCACCTATAACCTATATAATTATAAAATAATTATCCATTTATTTTTACGATATTGATTCGAAAGCACCTATAACTTATATAATTATAAAATAATTATCCATTTATTTTTACGATATTGATTCGAAAGCACCTATAACCTATATAATTATAAAATAATTATCCATTTATTTTTACGATATTGATTCGAAAGCACCTATAACCTATATAATTATAAAATAATAATCCATTTATTTTTACGATATTGATTCGAAAGCACCTATAACTTATATAATTATAAAATAATTATCCATTTATTTTTACGATATTGATTCGAAAGCACCTATAACCTATATAATTATAAAATAATTATCCATTTATTTTTACGATATTGATTCGAAAGCACCTATAACCTATATAATTATAAAATAATTATCCATTTATTTTTACGATATTGATTCGAAAGCACCTATAACCTATATAATTATAAAATAATTATCCATTTATTTTTACGATATTGATTCGAAAGCACCTATAACTTATATAATTATAAAATAATTATCCATTTATTTTTACGATATTGATTCGAAAGCACCTATAACCTATATAATTATAAAATAATTATCCATTTATTTTTACGATATTGATTCGAAAGCACCTATAACCTATGTAATTATAAAATAATTATCCATTTATTTTTACGATATTGATTCGAAAGCACCTATAACTTATATAATTATAAAATAATTATCCATTTATTTTTACGATATTGATTCGAAAGCACCTATAACCTATATAATTATAAAATAATAATCCATTTATTTTTACGATATTGATTCGAAAGCACCTATAACTTATATAATTATAAAATAATTATCCATTTATTTTTACGATATTGATTCGAAAGCACCTATAACCTATATAATTATAAAATAATTATCCATTTATTTTTACGATATTGATTCGAAAGCACCTATAACTTATATAATTATAAAATAATTATCCATTTATTTTTACGATATTGATTCGAAAGCACCTATAACCTATATAATTATAAAATAATTATCCATTTATTTTTACGATATTGATTCGAAAGCACCTATAACCTATATAATTATAAAATAATAATCCATTTATTTTTACGATATTGATTCGAAAGCACCTATAACTTATACAATTATAAAATAATTATCCATTTATTTTTACGATATTGATTCGAAAGCACCTATAACCTATATAATTATAAAATAATTATCCATTTATTTTTACGATATTGATTCGAAAGCACCTATAACCTATATAATTATAAAATAATTATCCATTTATTTTTACGATATTGATTCGAAAGCACCTATAACCTATATAATTATAAAATAATTATCCATTTATTTTTACGATATTGATTCGAAAGCACCTATAACCTATATAATTATAAAATAATTATCCATTTATTTTTACGATATTGAGTCGAAAGCACCTATAACCTATATAATTATAAAATAATTATCCATTTATTTTTACGATATTGAGTCGAAAGCACCTATAACTTTAGGTTTATAAAAATAAAGGTTTACTTTGGCATCTCACAATTACCGCCCTGTTCTGATTTACTTCATATTATTATCGATTTTTACTATCTTTATAATTATTAAATATTATTAAATATTATAATCCTTATTAAATCAAAAAGTTTGGTATTCATTGTAATTCTGATTTACAAGAAACATCATTTAAAAGCATATTATTATTTTTTGTTCTCATATGGATCAGTTTAAGATGAGGTTGGATGAATTCAGAGAAAGTGGTAGGAGGGAGAAATTGAGTGGGCACTTTTGTGAGTTATCAAATGAAATATTTAACAGAATTTGATGTGGATATCGATACTGTACTAAGAGTGTAATTTTTTTTTTTTTAACGGTTGAATTGAGAAGATAGTTACAGGGGAGATGCCCAAGGAGGCATAACAAACAAATTTATAAATTAATTAAATTCATTAATTCTAATGTTACTTAAAATTAAAAATTCTCAATTTATATTACGAAACATTCATATACTTTTCATCTGTCCGCTTTCTAATATACTTATATCCAATCTTCGTATCTACTTATTTATTCATTTACTATTATTTTCATTATTACCATTAATTATTACAATTCTATTATAACTGTTTAGATTTAAAATTAGTTTTTACCTTGATATTCATACTACAGGTGTTATAAATTTATTTATTTATTTTGATTTTAACTAAAAATTAATTTTTGTTATAATACATTCATTTTCATTATTTGTAAATTATTAAAATTTAAAATTCAAATAAGTCATTAATGATATTTTATGAATATTTCATAAATCATAGGGTACAAAATGTTCTTTAACTGTATTAGAAAAAATCCGATTAGAATATGGTATTATATAGTTATGGGTAATGGACTCCAATAAAATTTGGGAACACTTCAAAAGCCAGAAGTCTATGAAAAATTAGGGTGCTTCTGTAGTTTCACAATGACATGTTAGGCTTCTCTTTAAAAAATAAAAGAAATGTATAAACTTTGTTATGTACTTACGTGGTAGCTGAAAAGAAGACTGTATACCAAAAATTACACAAATTAATCCAATATTTATTAAATTTAAAAAAAAAAAACAATTTTATCTCAAAGTCGCCATTTTTCTTATATTTTGAGTTTTTCTGGAAAAAGAAATAGTTATCTTCTTTGCATAAATCAGTAAGCTGAAATGTCTACCGATCCGCAAGATCGTTTTTTTTTTTCTTTTCTTTTTCTTATAGTTTAATAAATATTGGATGAATTTGCGTCATTTTTTTCTGTACAATCTTAATTTCAGCTACCACGTAACTACATAACAAAGTTTCTTTAAATATTTGAATGTCGTCATGAAACTACAAAAGCACCAAAATTGGTATATATGAAGAAATATACTGCCACGAATTAAACTTCCTTAGCGTGTGAATTAAATATGGTGTGGTTAATTCAGCAGATGAGTTGAATGTAAGGAGGAGAAAAAGAAGGAAAGGTTAAGAAAAAGAAGAGAAAAAAGAAAAGGAGAAAAAAAGACAGAACAAAAATTTAAAAAAACAAAGAGAAGAAAGAAAGAAAGAAATACGGAACAGATGCCAGTGTGTGTGCGTGTGTTCCTTTAGATCACCTTTTTTCACTTTAATTTCTCCATTCCTTTTGCCAATACTACTTCTATATACATTTTGTATATATATTCTGTGCACATATGCATATGTATGTTTTTTATGTGTGTGTATGTGTGCTTACGTACATATCTACATATCTCCCCTCTCTACATAAATTTATATTTTATTAACACTATCACTATATATATTCCCAAAATTACAGATATTCTCGTTCTTTTCTGCTTTTAGCATTTTTTTGCTCTTGAAAAAGCCCATGCAACAGTTGGGCGAAACGTTGAGTTCTTAGGTCTTTCACGGTTTCCTTTTTAATTCATATATATATATATACACACACACACACATACTGGCATCTGTTCCGTTTTTCTTTCTTTGTCCTCTTTGGGCTTTTTTTGTGTGTGTATATATATATATATATATATATATACATATACATACACACAAATACCTATCTTTCTCTGTGTCATTTCAATGTATGTTTTATGTCATTCAGTACTTTTTTTTTTTAAATTATGGAAGACTTAACGGAACATGTTGAAGTTGTCAACTTAAATTTCAAATTACCTGTCACAAGTGAGGTGTTTTGACAACATAAGAATCGCTAGGATGACAGGCAGAATAAGTGCAACATCTTTGCCGCTGCGTCCATTGAGTTGCACTGTTCATTTGGACAATCACAAGAGCTGACTCAGTATAGAAAAAGAAAAAAGAACCCCTTCCCTTGACTTATTGTTTTACATGATCACCATCATCAAAGGCAGGAGTTGGGGTTAGGGTTACCATCAACAAAGGCAGGAGTTAGGGTTAGGGTCACCATCATCAAAGGCAGGAGTTAGGGTTACCAGATTTAATGAACTTAATCTCAACTTGTAAAATGTATTAATGTTGTTGTCCCCACCGACATGCACGGCTATAAACCCAAACTAATGACAAGACATAATAAATGCTGCAATTTGTATACTTTAAAAGGTTCAAACCAATAACCTCGACACAGTGACATGCGGAGGTCTGCTGATGGCCAACTCTTTGATTGTGTGCCCCAATTATTCAATTATAGGTCCTAGTACTGATAAATATTATAAAGGAGATAGTTTGAATATAATTGAATGTCCCACTCTCCCGTTTGAATGCTGGCGGCTGGCGCCCTGTCAGAACCCCCCCCCCCCCCTACATGCTACTGTCTTGACCTTCAGCTATCTCAGCTGAACATTGAATCGTGACAATATATTTAAAAGCAAAAACAATGTAAGTTGGAAAATGAATGGGTAGCAGTTACCAAATATTCCTTGTTTTTTTTTTTTTGTTTTTTTTTTACATTTTTGCTAAAATTTAGGAAAATTTCTGTAAAGTATGTAACCCTTTGGAGAAGACCCCCTTCCCTCCTGGATCCTTCCCCCCCGTTTCCTGCGTCCTCCCCCCTCCCCCCGTTTCCTGCGTCACATCATATCCTGTTGAATTTTCATGGATATAGTTAGCATGCCTTATATGAAGTATCATCGATGATCTGTTAAGACGAGTCGTCTTCTTTTTCAACCGTCCCAACCAGGGCTCATCAGACTGTGAGTCACTTTTTTATAACAAACTAGCAGGGGTTACCCGGCCTTGCTCGGGCAAAAGTGTAACAATCTCTCTCTTCCCCGGTGGCCTCCTCTCCTGATTGCCCGGGGCAAAAGTTTAACATGTTTCTATCATTAAAAGTACTATCTCTGTCTTCCCTGATTGTCCCACTCAATCCCCCTCTGACGTATATCTAAGTTATCGTGTAAAAAAAAAAAGAAATTCTTGGGAGTTGGTGAGGATCGAACCGTCGACCTCTCGGTTTTCGTTCTCCTTCGCTAACCGTTGCACCAAGCAGACAGGGTATAAGATCTGATGAAAAATAGGTCTTTTGAATGCTTTTAGAATCTGGGGTTTGTTTTGTATGAGCAAAGCATACGAGCGACAAAGAAACAAACACATTCGAGCACACACACCCCCGTTACAGATTTTGTGTCTGTTCTACACAAAGAAATTAATGGTTTTTTTTACAATTTTTCGATATTATGCAACCGAAAGCTGGGCGATTCAGAAAATGTAAACTTGATGGGTGTCTGTCGAGTATCTTGGGAGCCTTTTGCAGACATACACACAAGTTCACTGGACTATTTGTAAAAAGTTGAATATCCAGTGTAGCAGCAAGTCCTGGGAGCATATACCAGAAAGAACAGTTGGAAATAATTTATACACCATCCACTATGACTATGCAATCCCTACAGCTACATATCTAGAAAACGGAGCTGTTAAACCTGACATCGTAATATGGGACAAAAGGGAGAAAGTAGCAACCCTAGTTGAAGTCAGTGTCCCTAATGATGCAGGATTGAACAGAGCAGAAAGGGAAAAGATTACGAAATACCAAGGTCTTATGTACGACATGAAAAGAAACTGGAATCTTAGGAAAACCTCCATCATACCAGTAATTATAGGAGCAACAGGACTAATGAAGAAGAATTTCAAAAGTTATCTGGCGAATATACCCGGTGAACCGAGTGCAAGAGAAATAGAAACAATTGCACTTAAAGGGACGGTTAGAATCTTAAAAAGATCTCTAGGCTGGAGTGTCTGAAATGGGGCATCCGGTCGGATGCCCCATCTCCAGCAAAAACAGAAAGATAAGAAAAAAACCCAAAAAAAAACCCAGATAACTGCCCTTTATATTATAGAAGAGAAGATGGTTAGGGTGTTCGCGAATGGGCCAGGATGAACGGGAAATGAATCCATATAAATTATACCAAAGACTCAAAAAAATGGGACTTGATGCCCTTTGCTAAACACTCAGCATTATAAGATAAGAGTCAAGGGTAAGTGGAGCAATCAAGTGGCACCCTCCTCTACATCACGGTGTCATAGCCAATTAAAAAGGGAGCCTTCGGGTCATCCTTGATCCAGTTTTTTGGGTTTTTTTTAAATATATAACTAAATACTTGAATGTTTCTGTTTTTGTTTTGGGTGTAACATTTTCTACCGCATTAAACAACATTGTTATTCATTATAAACGTGAGGCGGCTTAAAATGCATTTGATCCAACAAATGTCTTCTATTAATCTACCACGAGCGATGGGCTTTCTTTTTTCCCCTTTTTTTTCTCTGTTTAAATTTCTTTTAATCCACAATTACTTTAACCCAAATATGATACAACGCATGTCTTAACATTTTGTTTCATATGAACATGTTATCTTCTTTCCAGACACTCCAGAAAAACGTTCAACTGTTAGTCAGCGTGCCACTATTCCGAATTGCAAGCCACAATCAATAGTCTGTCTATCCGGTTATAATTTTTTGAAAGTCAAAATCTTTTTCATATAAAACTTTATTAAGTAAAACTTGCTGAAAGAAAAAGTTTGTATTTTTATTTTAAATAATTTCTTTTAGAAAAAATAAGTAATCAAATAGTTTTTTTTAGTTTTTTAAAAACATTGAAATAGGAATTTTTCTACCAATCATAGTGCCGTCGAATCGCATATATTAAAAAAATTCCATTTTTACTTTACATTTAATTTTTATTTAAAAAATATTTACCAGCAAGATTTTTACTTTTTGAAAATTATGACCGGAGAGACAGATTGCGGCTTGCTGTTGTGAATTCGGAATAGCGGCACGATCACTCAGAGTCGAATGATTTTCTGGAGTGCCATGTTTAATTCGATGGCTAATTTATTTTTTGATTGCTATAATTCTTTCTATGCAACGGTTTTCTATAAAATTAAACTTCCGGTCGCCATGTTTATTTTTTAAATTCTGCCTACAAACCAAAAGTATATAAAAATCAATCATATTATGAAAGAAAAAGTTGGCTGGGCTCAAAGTGTAGGATAGCGGTCTGCTGACTCAGTCGAATGTTTTTCTGGAGTGCCTCTTTTCACAATTTGTTTTCTTTCAACATCTACAAATTAATTTTTTTTTTCGCTTTCATCCGATAAGACAATTTTTTTTACTTTAAAAATCAATCACTTCAAGATTCATTTAAAACTTTTTTCAATGAAAGAAAAAAAAAAGTGGGGTATATGTTACGACGCTCAGCAGAGGCGCGAACGGGGTCCAAAAAAAGAACGAGAAAGAATTGAAAAACATAAATTTGCAACAAGTAAAGTTGACTTATGTCTAGAATAGACATTTTTCTACTTACCTATGTAATTTGTTTGTATTTTTACGTAGTATAAATGGCTTTTTATTAGATGTTAAAAAAAATTTCTTGTTTTTTAAAACAGCTAGTTTCTCAAAGAAAATGCCTCTATATTATTACGTAGAGCGACCATTTTGAATTCTTCGAAAACCCTCTGTCGAACATAAATTTCTAATAAATAGCACTTCAAACGGGTTTAAAATACAAACAAATAGCACATGCAAGTTTGAAACTAACTTTTACAGCTTACAGTTACTTTTATTTGTTGTAAATTTGCTTTTTTAGCGTTTTTACTCTGCTGAGTCTCGTAAAAGATGCCCAAAAAGGGTTTTTATTGTTTAAATAATACAATAAACTATTTTTGTAAGCATTCGCTTACAAAAATTGTAAGTTTCATGGTTCATGAACCATGGTTCATGAACCATGGTTTCATTCGAAATGCTAGAAGGAAAATCGTGTTTGTCCAAAATCAACCAGCGTTTCAATTTTGTATGTAAACAAAGAAATCACCTGCTTTTTTTTTCAAACATCACAAGAAATAAAGAAATTGCCGGATTTTAACGGAAATTTTAGTATTTATTGAAAAGTAATTTTGATAATGAATCCGTCGGAAAACTGAAAACTTTATGCCATGGTTTACAGATTACTCCCCCCCCCCCTTTGATAATTCGCTTTAAATGAAATATTTTGTCAAAAATGACAACATTTTTCCGCTTAATTATCCCTTTTTTTGGCACTTCTGCATTCTTTATGAACCCGCAGCCGATTAAGAAATCGAAATTGAAGAGTTCCGTTTTTTTTTCTCCAAGTACCATTCATTCATAATTCACCGGAAGTTGAATTTACCGGGAGTTGAAGTAGAATTTAGTTTTTAGAAAATGGAGTTAAATGAGTTGAATCTTCGCAACATTGGTAATTTAATTAACCAGACGCAAAAAAACAATAGATTTTTTACAGGCACATCGCCTGATTTCTTGCAGTCGGACATGCCCGTCATGTCAAAGACAGATGCAGATGGCAAGCCACAATGGAAGTGATGGATTTATTTGGAAATGCTCACGGAGAGAAAATGCGTAACAAAATAGAATATCAATGTTGACCAAAAAATTCATCCCCCCCCCCTCAATCAAAACTTTACATTTTTATTTATAAAAGTTTTAATTCATATAATAAAAAAAAGAAATTGTTAATTGTTTCTTGTTACCCAAAAACAAATCAGTCTTGCATTTTTTTTTTAGGTTGTAAATAAGTCACTTCCGGTTGAATTACTTCCCTTTATTTTCAGTAGAAGGACAGAAAATCTGCGGGTTCATAAAGAATGCAGAAGTGCCCTTTTTTTTTATCTTTTCAATTTTTCTAATGATCTTTTTTGTGTTACATTCATTTTTTATTTTTTTATTTTATCTTCCATAACGTCTGTCCTGGAACAGTGTGAAAACGTTCTCTTGGCGTCTAAGTGACTTCACCTGTCCGTTTCTCGGCCATCTTTTGAAATTCACATCTTTTACCCAGCTTTTTTGTTCATTTTCATTTTTCATCTGATAATGATTCGACGAAGAATCGAAAACTTTTGTGATACATATAGAACATACATTAATTTTTTTCAATTTTAACACCAAAAATATCGTTAGAAAAAGTGAAAAAAAAAATATATATATATATATATATATATATATATAAGCGATGAAAATAAAAATTGTGAGAGAATGCAATATCTATTAAATTATCAATTGTTCAAAACAAGGGATTTAAATAAGAAAATTGTTATTATTCCTTCCTTAAACCATGGCTTTTCAAAGATGTAATCTATACATTCAAATAAGTTTGATTAAACAACAAAATATGCAATTGTTTTGTTTTTTTTATATTAGTCAAAATTATTTACACAAGTACTTTCATTCATTATAATACCCTGAGGGTGCTTCTTGACCGAATTTCATGTGCTCAGTGTGTAAACAATTTTGTTTTCATTTGAAAAAAAAACATCAGAAAAAATGACAAATTAAATAAAAGATCAGTAGACTGTTTTTTTTTTTTTAACTCATCAGTCAACACTTATCAAGGCCAAAATCCACTTGAGTATAAAGGTTAATGAGTCGAATGATGATTAATACTATAAGAGGATTGAAAATCTCCACATAGCATTCACTCAAAACAACAGCCCGTTCAGAAAACAGCAATTCTTCCCCCTTTGTCAGAAACCTCGTCCATGGAATGTGGTGACTAAACAACAAAATAAGCGGGAAGCGAGAGTTACGAGGCTGCCGAAAATAAACCCAAGGTCCACTTTCTACTCTCGCCAATGACCATTGTTTGATTGAAAAGATGCTGCCTAAATATGCATGCGCGCATGCGCGTGCACTTGTTTTCTTAAGTACAACTTGAAATTCTAGTTTCTGTTTACCCCCCACCCGCACCCCGCCCCGCTCAGTTTTTAAAACTGAACTTGTTTTGCAAGAACTTTTCAGTTTTTAATTAGCATCATAAAGACGTTAAATTGGACAGCGTTAATGTCCCGGCTGCCATGCGCGGCTTACTGTCATTATCTGAATGCACAGATACATCCAACAA
The DNA here is from genome assembly GCA_963556195.1 of Sepiola atlantica. Classification (NCBI taxonomy): domain Eukaryota; kingdom Metazoa; phylum Mollusca; class Cephalopoda; order Sepiida; family Sepiolidae; genus Sepiola; species Sepiola atlantica. Next base: position 9,427,312 of record OY744541.1, on the reverse strand, counting down.
TCGTAAGTCAATTTAATTCCAACCCATCTTCTTTTCGAGCTTTAAAAACAAATATTTAAAAATCTTCTGAACATTTATTTGTTGACCATGACGTGTTGTTGGTACTTTGAATATTAAACCGAAAGGCGACCCAAATCTGAGTATCGTGCTGAATTTTAGTTATATATTAACGGAACGCAGGAAACAAAATGTTCAGAATTGAAAATTATGAAAACATGAGAATGACTCAATTGTTATTATCTCTTTTTTTTTTATTTTTTTTATTTATTTATTTTTATTTTTTTTTTTTTTTTTTATTTTTTTTTTTTTTTTTAAATTTATTTTAAAAAAATTTTTTTTATTTTTTTATTTTTTATTTATTTATTTTTTTTTTAAATTTTTTTTTTTTTTAAATTTATTTATTTATTTTTTTTCTGGTTAAAATATTTTGAAATTTTTGAGATGAGGATTGATAATTGTTCTCATTTTGAATGTTATTCTCGCAACGTTTCGCCCAATGTAACCTCCAACCTGCTTCAGGGGCGTCTTGCCAAAGTCTGGAATCTGTACAGAATTTCGAACTGAACCCTTTATCTAACCCACAGGGGTAGATTGTTCTCATTCCGTCAGCCCTGACCGGGTAGAAGTCTTAAGTAATTCTTAATTATATTCTTAGTATCACTTGTATTGAGGATTGAACCTTCAAACTCCAGAAGACTGTCACTTAGAACTGATTATTACTTAGCACTTTTATCCGTTGTGCCACGGGTCCGTGTGAATAAAAGGATTTAGTATTAAATTCCATACGGAGTCTCTAGTTTGACGAGATCCACCTAAATTAGGTTGGAGGAAAACAAGAGTTACTTTCGGCAGCCTCGTAACTCTCGCTTTCCTTATTTTGTCCTTTAGTCCTCACATTCCATGAGTGATGCTTCTGACAAAGGGGGAAGAATTGCTGCTACTGAGTTGGAATCTATCCATCTAACGTTGGCTAGTTTTTGACCTTTAAGTAGTAGTTTTTTTTTTTTTAGCTCCTTACATCAAGTGGCTTCATGCTTTGTCTGGAGTGATTTCTATAAAAAAATTAAAAAACATCTGCCGAAACGTTGTGAGAATAACATCTGAGATGAGAACAGACGTCGGAATAAACCAACTAATACTGTTAAAATATTGTAGAATTTTATTTTATGAGTTTTCTCTTTTACTAAAAATTGACTTTGTTTTTCGTTTTTCTTAATTTTGTTTTTTCTTAAATCGCTGAATAAATCTTTTTGATTCGTTATTCTTGAATTGTAAGAACAGTTTTGTCTTCCATTTCAGCCGAACCCGAACCAACCTCAGATGCAACCACCTGTACCGATGGTTGGCGGTTCAATCGTACCCACCAATGAACAATTGGGCAAGTTGAAAAGTGAGCTCGATTTGGTACAGGGCAATGTACGTGTCATGGGTGAAATGCTTACTGAACTCAGTCCCTACAACGTAGATTCCTCCGACCTCGAGCTCTTGCAGGTGAGTGACAGTCTCCCGATCAAAAATCCTCTTCTAGTGACGGGTGGGACACTACTACTACTACTACTAAACAGAAAGAAAACATAATACTATTACTACTACTTAATACTACTACTACTTAATACTACTACTTAATACTACTACTATTTAATACTACTACTAACTTAATACTACTACTACTAACTTACTACTACTTAATACTACTACTTAATACTACTACTAACTTACTACTACTTAATACTACTACTAAACAGAAAGAAAACATAATACTATTACTACTAACTTAATACTACTACTACTACTAAACAGAAAGACAACATAATACTACTACTACTAGTAAGAAAAGACGGCAGCTGCTTGCTGAAAATGAGTTAAAAAGAACTAAATTTGTACTAATTGCAGTAGATGTTCCCAACCTTTGTCTTTATAAGTCTCACTTTTTGTATAAAAGCCAATCAAATTCGGAAGAAGATAAAATGATTTGTTTTTTGTAGATAAAATAAACAAAACAGCTAATCAACTGTTAACAATAACTTTTTTTTTTTCAGGAAATAAAACATAGTAAAACAGTCTATTTTTAGAATTATTTTTTTTTATCTACACAAAACAAAACACAGTTAAAAAAGTTTCCAATAATGTTTTTTTTTTTGGGGGGGGGTCCAGGAAATAAAACATAGTCAACTGGTAAACAGTCTATTTTTTATACACAGAAAACTAGTAAAAAGTTTTTTTTTATATACACAGAACGAAACATAGTTAAACAAGTGTTTTTCAAGAAAATAATAAATGATTTTTCTTTTTCTTTTTTTTTTTTACGTTTTCGGTTGCAATGAGCGCACTGCAGTTAGTATTTGTGCATCTCCATGCATATTTGTCCATCAACTTGCACCTTGGGGTTAACCTGCACATATATTCGCAGTTTCTGCATTTTTGTTTTTTCTTTGCTATTAGACATCGTTCTCGTTCGGGAGATCGAATTCGCTCAGCTAGATCGTTAAAATTCATTTTCTGATTTGTCAATTTTTTTTAGATCTACTCAATATCAGTTTACGTAAACTGCAGGAAGATGCCGACACAAAGTTGGCTGAAATTCGGTCCCATTTTATATCAGTACCAAAAAGATCAATGAATTTCTTTTAAGATTTTAAGAACTGACTTTATAAAAGTATTATGTTTTCATTCGTATTTACATAATACAAATGTTTTCTTTTTTAATTTCAGGAATTAAACCGAACATGTCGTCAAATGCAACAACGACTTGTTGACCTGCTTGACCAAGTAGCAAATGAAGAAGTTACAAGTAAGAAATATTAAAAAATTGTGCCATTTTTTTTTCTCTTTTTTTTTTTTTTTTCGTTTTTTAGTAATACATTTCAGTTAATTATTCATTTCTTTATTTATAAACTTGACATTGGTTCCTGCAAGAAGCAGGAGGTATCTTGCAGAGAAAATTACTAACACAGGCTTTGCTGATGACATTGCAATTTTTGCTGATGACGTTGCAATTTTTCCTGATGACTTTGCAATTTTTGCTGACACAACTAAACAAGCAGAAGCCCTACTACATTGTCTCGAAGAAACAGCAAATTTCATTAGTCTTTTTGTTAATGCAAACAAAACGGAGCACATTCTCCTGAACTAACATGGAAATATCTCTTCCCTAAGTGGGACTTGTCTCAAAAATGATACGAGTTTACCTGTTTTGGTAGTAAAGTTGCAAAGCCAAATTGCACAGTGAGTGAACTGAAAGTGCAAATCGGTAACACCTGGGCAGGAGTGGACAAGATGAAAATCATCTGGAAGTCAAATTTTCCTACCATGATGAAACGTGACTTCTTTGAAGCCATTCTTATATCAGTTCTTTTATCTGGAACTAGCACTTGGACTTTCACCAAAAGATTGGAGAAGAAAATTGATGGTGTATCCACCAGGATGCTAAGAGTATCCTTTAACATTTCCTGGAGACAGCACCCCACAAGAGAGCAACTCTATGCACACCTCCCTCAGATTTCAGCCGTGATCAGAGAGAGAAGAACCAGATTTGTCGGACATTGCTGGAGGGTTAAAGATCAAATCATCAGCGATGTTCTTTTCGGAATGCCAAAATAGGGATGCGGCTCAGTGGGTAGACCGCACAGAAACTACATTAAGCAACGGGCAGAGGGTTCACGATGCACCTATAAAGACCTACCTGGTGTGATGGAGGATGGCATGAGAGTTAGGAGGATCCGTGACCTGACCCCAACGAGACGAGGATTTACAAATAATCTTATTTTTTTGTTTCTCCTTTCTTTTTCTAAATAAAATCAAAATTGCTTTTTCTATTCTTTCAGGTGAATTATTACGGGTGAATGATGATCTTAACAATGTATTCCTACGTTATGAACGATTTGAGCGGTTTCGCACCGGCCAATCAGGGCCACCGGCTGCTGACACGGGTACCACGCCCCCCGTATCACAGGACTCCTACCTTCCTCCTTCATATGAACAGGTAAACACTCTGCTTAATGCTGCACCTCCTTCCTCTTCCCTTTGTGGTTTATTTCTTTATTTACTAAGGAGTCATCGCTTATCAAGGGCCAAAGGCCACTCGAGGATAAAGGTTAAATGTTGTACTCGTGACATTTACGTAACCAAACGTTCACATAGCTAATTGCCGTAGACGATGGAAATAAGAAAATCTGTTGTTCGTGAAGTAAGATTGAAAGAAAAGAAGTAGTCTCTCCCAAATGGCAACAAACACAAATGCCGAAACAATGTTTCAGATTCGACTCGAACGCTGAAACCAAAGAGCTCTTCCATGCAGCTCAAAAGCCAACTGTCTGGCAACAGGATTTTGTTATTCCCGTTCCGATGTTATTCCCGTTCCGATGTTATTCCCGTTCCGCTGTTATTCCCGTTCCGATGTTATTCCCGTTCCGATGTTATTCCCGTTCCGCTGTTATTCCCGTTCCGATGTTATTCCCGTTCCGATGTTATTCCCGTTCCGATGTTATTCCCGTTCCGCTGTTATTCCCGTTCCGCTGTTATTCCCGTTCCGATGTTATTCCCGTTCCGATGTTATTCCCGTTCCGCTGTTATTCCCGTTCCGATGTTATTCCCGTTCCGATGTTATTCCCGTTCCGATGTTATTCCCGTTCCGCTGTTATTCCCGTTCCGCTGTTATTCCCGTTCCGATGTTATTCCCGTTCCGATGTTATTCCCGTTCCGCTGTTATTCCCGTTCCGCTGTTATTCCCGTTCCGATGTTATTCCCGTTCCGATGTTATTCCCGTTCCGCTGTTATTCCCGTTCCGATGTTATTCCCGTTCCGATGTTATTCCCGTTCCGATGTTATTCCCGTTCCGCTGTTATTCCCGTTCCGCTGTTATTCCCGTTCCGATGTTATTCCCGTTCCGATGTTATTCCCGTTCCGCTGTTATTCCCGTTCCGATGTTATTCCCGTTCCGATGTTATTCCCGTTCCGATGTTATTCCCGTTCCGCTGTTATTCCCGTTCCGCTGTTATTCCCGTTCCGATGTTATTCCCGTTCCGATGTTATTCCCGTTCCGCTGTTATTCCCGTTCCGATGTTATTCCCGTTCCGATGTTATTCCCGTTCCGATGTTATTCCCGTTCCGCTGTTATTCCCGTTCCGCTGTTATTCCCGTTCCGATGTTATTCCCGTTCCGATGTTATTCCCGTTCCGCTGTTATTCCCGTTCCGATGTTATTCCCGTTCCGCTGTTATTCCCGTTCCGATGTTATTCCCGTTCCGCTGTTATTCCCGTTCCGATGTTATTCCCGTTCCGATGTTATTCCCGTTCCGATGTTATTCCCGTTCCGATGTTATTCCCGTTCCGATGTTATTCCCGTTCCGATGTTATTCCCGTTCCGATGTTATTCCCGTTCCGATGTTATTCCCGTTCCGATGTTATTCCCGTTCCGATGTTATTTCCATATTTAAATAGAGGAAAAACATCACCGTAAACGAAAACTACACCTGAAGAAGGCTGTAGAGCACATAAGCCGAAACCTAGAAATATCAGCTTAATTTGGACATTGTCCCTTGGCGACCCAGGATAAAATCGGGCGATTGAAAGATACAAGATGGCGACATATAAATAAAATCGTTTTTTATTTTTGATTTAATAAATACTGGATTAATTTGCATAATTTTTGATGTACAGTCTTCTTTTCATCTACCACGTAAATACATAACAAAGTTTATACATTTCTTTCGCTATTTTTTTATACATGTCATGGTGAAACAGCAGAAGCACCAGATGTTTTTTAACCTCATTTTTTATGACTTCACTTTTTTCACTTCCTGTTTTTCCGTTCACACGTTTTTGTCACATCTGTACTTCTAACCTCGCCAGACAACTCTTTCTCCCCACTTGCTGCTAAGGACATTTAAATGGAAAATAATTATCTTAAAAGAGCTGAAATACTTAACCTTTAATATGCAAGCAGCACCTGTACCCCATGGTATATTGACTCTGTAGCACCTGTACCCCATGGTATATTGACTCTGTAGCACCTGACGATGGGGCGGATTATGCTGACTCTTTTCCCCTTTGGTATGGATGAGACACAGATTTCTTGGAAAAGGAGCCGCATCTCACTTTGATTATCTATAAACTCCTGCCATAAATGGCAGAGACCTCTCCCCCCCCCCCCCGACCCAAGAACTGGAATTGCAAATGCAAGGTAAGTCGATTGCATTCATCATCACAGTTGCAATAAACATGTTAATATGTGCAGCTATTTGAAGCCAATCTCTAAGTGGAACAGTTGAATAAACATTTTCAGAGAATCTACTAAAACTTTTTGTGTTTTTGCTTTTTTGATGGGTATTTCTTTTTGCGTGCGCATGTGTGCGGTGCATGCATGTGTGCGGTGCATGCATGTGTGCGGTGCATGCATGAGTGCGTGTGCGCGCGGTGATCATCGGTAATTTTGATGCTCTCATTATTTTACCATTTTTTTTTTTTGAATGGATTTTTATTTTAGCCTTTCTCTGTCCAGGTGCAAGCGTCCAGTCAGTCACATGTTGGCAACCTCATAGACTTAGACGAAGAAAGTGGACACACCACCACCAGCAGCAGCGGTCAGCCAGACATTCATGATCGATTAGCCGGTTTGAGTGAGTCAGTTTTTTTTGTTTTTTTTTAATCTATGTATTATGTCAAATAATGAAATAATAGCCATGCCAAACTATTCAGATAAAATAGCTCCGTCCCCCACAGATACCATCCCAAGTTAATACTCGATGGGACGTAAATGATGGATAAGTTTCAAAGATTGTGAATAGACTACCTGAACATCAAATGTCAGCCCTTTGTATCAGCCGTCGTCATCGACATCTCGTCTAGGTGTAAAAAACTCCCCATAGACATTAAATTGATAACAATTACAATAGCTTCTTTATCCGCAAAGATTTTTACACTTTTATGAAAATAAATTCACAGAAATGTTATCAGTAAAAAGACTTATATCTTATATATAAAGCAAAGTTAGTTTTTCCATCCATACTTTTGTGATCAATTGTTTTTTTTTTTAATACAAACTACATTAAAAAAAATATGTTTTGTCAGTCATATAAGGCAAATATTGGTCCGTGTTGTTTAAAACAAAAACAAAATATTTTCAATCGATTTTAGCGATTTTTTTTTTTTTTTTTTTTTTTTTTTTTTTTTTTTTTTTTTTTCTCATCATAACTAAAGGAAGGCAGAGGAATTCTTACCCCCACACTCAGAAATCTTTATACGGCTACACAAATCACCAGATACTAATTTACTTTGATATTCACTGGTGAAAAAGAGAGAAAGGAAGTCTTCATTTGTTCTTTTCGATGTCTTTCTCTCCTTTCTTTTGTTGCCTTTGGCTGACATAGAAAGAGAGGGTGGAAGAAAGATAGACTGTCTGATTTATGTATTTAATAGCGCCATCATTTCATACCTGCCGCTGTAGGTCAATCGGCTAGCTCGCCATACTTAGAGACAAAGTTTGTGAGTTCGAACCTCACTCGGGGCATAATTATTTTTACTCTGACCTTTGACCTTTCAAATTACAATATTGAGCAGATTGTTTAGTTTTACTTTTATTTTATTTTATTTTTCTGTAATTTACGAAAATTAGGATCCAGGCAATGCTGGGTAACCCTGCTAATTCAATATATTGCTGAAAGGTTCAAAACAAAAACCTGGAAATCACAAAAAAATTTTATAACTTCAACATTATTTCGTGTGAGTTGGTGCAACTATCATTTAATGAAACATAAAAGTTTAATTTAGATTTTGACAAGATAAAAAAAAAATTGTTCTTGTAAATATCTACCATCACTGTTTGTCTCCCTCCCTCTCTCTTTCTCTCTCTTTTTCTCTGTCTCTCTCTCCACCTCTCTCTCTTTTTGGCGGTAGATGGTGAAATGTTCACTAGATGATGTCTTCAATGTCTAAACAGCAACTTAAAATCTAATGTCACCTTAAATTCTCTATCTAGCCACATGACCAACATTAACCAATCACACACTGCCATTCATATTCAACAACTTTCCCAGTCACATCCCACTTTCTTCCAACCCTATTTTACTCTGAAATCCAAACAACAAGGATTAAAATAATTCTGTATTCAAATACTTTTAACAGCTTTTTCGATAACTTTGTATGACTTAAAGAATTTTAAAAAAATAAAATTTCTTTCATAACAGAATTTAACATTTTTAAAATGAAGAGGTTAAAATATTTTAGTTAATAATTCAAGAAAAAACAAACTTGCAAAAACAAAATGGCCGCAACATGTAAAGAAAATGACTAAAGTTAAATTTTTTCAACGTTAAAAAGTTAAGGTAAACATTGACTTTGTTGCCGTTCCGTTCTAAATGATTTGTTTCAACTGCGAAATTTTAAAAGTCTTTGCGAATATATTAGAAACATCAGGAAATTTAATCGGATGTCCTGTTAGCTTAGCAGGCCAAGAGCAGGCTCGAAGCGTTTCCTCGAATAAAGGTTAAAAGTTGCCTTTATTTAGAAAAAATATTGAAATATTCCTGTATTTCGTTATGAAATTTAAAACTGTTAAAATTCAAACTACTGTCGTTGGTAAAAACATTTATTGTATCCAATCAAAGCGAAACCCTTTTTTTTTTTTTTTTTGTAGATTTAAATAGTAGCAGTATTAGCACTATCCTCGGCCAAATCAACAGCACCCCCGCAGTGAATAAATCTTCGTCGGTCGTCCCAGACACTGAGTTTGATATGTTCGCGCAATCCAGACAGTCATTCGACCAAAGTAGAAAGAACATTGCGTAAGGAATCCTTTTTCTTTTCTTTTCGATATGGATTTCGCCACTCGTCATTTTTTTTTTCTTTTTTTTTTTTCGTTTTTTTCTTCTTTTTTTTTCTTTTTTTCTTTTTTTTCTTTTTTTCTTTTTTTTTTCTTTTTTTTCTATTTTTTTTCCTTTTTTTCTTTTTTTCTCTTTTCTTTTTTCCTTTTTTTTTTTTCGTTTTTTTTTTTCGTTTTTTTTTCTTTAAAAAAAAAAAAGTTTTCTTTAATGAGTCACCGTTTATCAAGGCCCAAAAGCCAATCGAGGATGATGGTTAATGGGTTTGTCAGGTGGACGGTGAGTCACCATCTCAAGGATTTGAGATGATGGATGAAAATGGGCAAAATTTGGTTATCTGGAAGGACGGCTCAACAAGAACTCGTTAACATTGGACTTGAAAACGACCATGTTGTAGTCAGCTGGGAAGCAGCCATGTGGTATTGCGTTCCACAGACGGGTAATTTTTGGAAAGAAACTCTGCTGATGGAAGTTCCGCTTAGGAGGTTGTGGGGAATTAGGAGATTTCAATGTCAACCAAGGGGTGTGTTTACCAATCTATCATCTGGACGATTCTCCTCTACGGCTGCGAGACATGGCCGACGAGGGTTTGTCGAGTTGAAAGTCTTCGACAATGACGGCCCTCCGCCGCGTCCTGACTGCTGTTCTTCACCAATTCCTCAACCTGAATGTCAATCTGCTGTCAGTCTTGTTACCGTGACATCTTCGATGGTTTGGGCATGCAGCTCATAGCCCAAACGGGGCAATTAATTGCCTGGGTGAGACAAACCTATCAGTAAACAGCTGAAGACGTGGGCGACAAAAATTGGGTTTGGATGAACTCTCAGTTCCACAGGTGGTCAGTCTTTGACGGTGGAATCGCAATAATCATCTCATGCGACCGTGATCAGGGGAGAAACCGGCTCAACTCATCCAGGGTAAACGCCGTTAAAACAACAACAATAACAAATGTAGACTTCTTTAAATCTTAATCATTTATTGCCATTCAAACAATTGTCGACAAATTTGTTGTATCTTCGTTCTCGGCTTTTAAAACTTATATGATTTTTTTTTTACTGCTGAATCGCACTTTATTAAGGCCAAAATCCATTTGAGGATACGGGTTAATGAGATGGATAGATTGACAGTTGAATGATGATGATTATGAATACTATGAGAGGATGGAAAATCTCCACGTCCCATCCAATCAAAGCAAAAACCGATCCAGAAAACAGCAATTCTCCCCCCTTTGTCAGAAACATCACTCATGAAACAAAGGACAAAGTAGGGGGAAGCCATGGTTACGAGGCTGTCGAAAGTACGACCCGAAATCCAATTTCTATTCTCATCATGGAATAATTATCATTTGTTGCTTTTTACTATTCAAATTTTTTTGTTTTGAATAACTATTCATTTTTATTTACATTTTTTTTTTTCATTAAAAAAACCCCTAAGATTTTTAGCTTTCTCTCTTAATTTCGTTCATAATGTTTTTGTTTCGTTTTTTGGCAAAGAATAATTCAAACAACATATAACAATCATTTTGATTTTCAGATGATTTCGTAAAGAGACCCCGAAATCTCGATTCATTGGCTCAACACAAATGCGTTGTAGTTGGGTATCTCATGAGCTGGACAGGTGCGACATTCATTCTTCGCAGGTTGAGCCAACTTCCTTTTTCAGAAGGAAGTTTCTCAGAATATTAAATTCACAAATGGTCCCAAGTCACATGTGTATCCCGGAGAGGGGAGATAGTTTAACAATGTTGGTTTTTGCAAGAAGGTGTCGTCGGCCTTCCATGTATAGTACCTGCTTTTCTGAAATGGTCACCCATCTCGTACTGACCAGGCTCCACGTTGCTTAACTTTGGTGATCTAACCAGAACCATTATGGCAACGTGATTATGCCGTGTTCCATGGTGAAACAATCGGACCAATTCCGGGGAAAGGTTTTCTTTACATTCAATCAATTTGTAAATCTGTTTCCCGTAAAGTCCAAGAACTACTTCAGTGATTTTGTATCTTTTGCAAGTCGTCAATACGTTTTTGTATTGATCACTGTTGTCATATTTCGACAGGTAAACCATTGTGCTTCTTGCATCCCCTCAACTGGGTTCAAAAGCAAGTATCTAACTTAATTGGTTCCTCTTGTACTTCAACTCTTTACACCCTTGTCAGATTGATATGATGTCGCAAATCTTAGAATCTTTTTTAATCCTTATTTCTACCGGAAATGGTCTGGAGAACTTTCTCCTTTGATGCCATCTCACATAACTCGAATCTCGCGCCGTCTTCGTCAATAATGATTTTTTTTTTTAAGTTTTTTTTTTACCCTCATTTGTCTTTCAACTATTCGTACTCATCCGGTAGAAAATCGAGACCTGCTGCGAAACGGGTTTCATCATAGAACACGTTGGGGACATTTACATTTGTTTTTTTCTTCTTTGGCGACAAGAAAAGACAAAAATGTGATATTACTTGTGACCAAAGCCATCCTTCGAATTATATAGAGGGACGACCCGTTCTTATAACCCATTCAAATCTCACTGTGTCATAAACTGATAATCAATGATTATCTCTTCAGAAATGCAGCATACATCAACCAACAAGAGGACCAATTCCGGGGCAGTCTTGGACAAGCAGTATCCATGAAATCTCAAGCCAAAAATGGACAGGTCAGTTTGTTCAGCCTCCCCCCCCTTCTGTTATAATCTTTGCCCCTCCTTCTCTTCAGATGAAAAGTATTTGCCAGCTTATAAGACATCTTTTCCTCTTTCCAAAAATTGTCTCATAAAATCATCCACAGTTTTGTAAAGTCATGAATCGGTTTTCCATTAATGGACAGTGGAGTTCTAATAAGTAAGTAAATCTCCTTTCTCGGACGGTACGCTCGTGCCACAGGACACTAGTCTGTTACCAGTTATACTCCCAGCATGCACCTGGTTGAAGTGTTTGCTTAAAGCATCTAGTCTTCTCCAAATGGTCACCCATTTAAGTACTAACCAGGTTAAGCGTCGCTTAACATTGGTTATCTGACGAGAATCGGTGTCAACATGATTTAGTGGTGTTATAATACTAAAGTATTACAACTAAAATATTACACGATGTAAAAATTATGATGCACAAAATGTCGTCTGACAATGTTAACGTCTGTGCTAGTTTATATATCGAAACAGGACACTCATATCTAAGGACGAGTTCTTATAAGTCATGGCAAATATGAATTTTTTGCTTTTAATAAGAATCTCAATACAAAGGAAACATTTTAAATTGTCTGATGGTGATAGGAGTTAAGAATGTCAGGTAAAAAACCTTTGAGATTCACAATTTCAACCAGTTTATTTAATTTTTTTTCTTTTATTGTCCAAATTGAGTTGCAATTTGTTTTTTAAAAAACTGTGATGCTTCGGACCTTTTGTTATATTTGTTTTCTATCAATTTTGCTTAAATGTCACCATTTTGAATTTGAATGTTCGTAATGTTTTTTGTTTTTTTTTTATGACTGAACAATGAAACACGATTCGATGTCGCTAACAAGCATGATACGAATTTTCGTACAATAATAATAAACAAATTCAAACACAATTCTTCGCAATAAAAATATGAATTATAATTTTCAATTTGTGGATGAATGGTTCGATAAATATATGACATCATTTCTAATTGAATTATTAGGGTTCTCATAACATTTGGTTTTGCTATATATGTACGGATTCCCGTCAGCCCGACCCATTACTGCTGCTCAGTGGCGAGCTATCTTAATCATTTGTGAATTTGAAAATTTCCGGTGATTGCTTACTTCGACACGTGTATGCCATTACATTTTAATTTTTACATTTTATTATTTTACCGGCATTAATTAAATATTTTTCAATCTTTACTTTTTTTTTTTAATTTATTTCCTTCAGATGTAACACTTAAACGGAATCTAAAAAGAATTATCCTGAAAGCCATATGTAATATTATTATTATAACTGTTCTATTTTTCATATTATTTAGTACTTTCAGATTCAATACATACTAATTACCACAAACACAAAATCGATATTTGATTCTGACTAGCGATTTTTTTTTTTTTTTTTTTTTTTTTTTTTTTTTTTTTTTTTAAATTCTTGTAATGACATTAATGCATCCCGGGTAATGTCGAATAGGTGCAGCTAGTGTATGTAAGTAATGTCGACCTTTTGTGAATCTGTAACCGCATTATGGATGCGTTTCTCAATGCTCAATTAAATATTCTGTTTTGCCATCAACACCTGGTGCAGATCGACTAATGTTTTTATATCCAAACAAGTGTATTTATATTAAATTTTATTGAAATACTATTTTATCCGGATCTACATTCACATTATTTTTGTATTCATATAAACAGGGAGTAGGAGGTAATTTTCCTCTACAGAACTAAGTCCTCTCAATAATACTTTTCAAACATTTTAATATACAACATCTTGAAATCTGCAGTAAATATCAATTAAAAAAAAATTTTTTAAATAGATTATTTTATTTATTTTTAATAAATAATGTAATTTCTAATCAATAAAAATATCTTCTTTAAAACTTTCATTGAAGCCAGAAATTACTTTTGAATCAACGTTTTAAAGACTTCAAAATAACTTATTTTGGATTAAAAAAGATTTTCTAAACACAAAATGTTACTTGAAAAACTGTTTTTTTTTTCTTTCTTTTAACGTTTAAAACATTTTTTTAATCCTCATTTTTTAGGGTAGCATCTAAAAAGTTTTCAATATCTCGAGAATAATTTTTGAAAAAAAGTTTTTTGATGTTTTTATTTAAAAAAAAAAATGAGATTCAATAATGCCTGCCCTTCTTGCCTCCACTCTTACCGGAAGATTAATTTCTTCCTGTCTTTTGTAGAATTTTGAAAAAAAAAAAACGTATCTACTTTCAAAGCCTTAAATTAGTCAAAGTTAAACTCATAATTCTTTCATTTTTTATGGGATGGTTAAGAAAAAAGGTCATACAAAAGTGATATTCACGCAGTTATTCAGGATTGCTAAACAGATGATGATGATGATTATCTTTTCAAAATTTTTATTTAAAAATAAATAAAATATGAAAGGGATGATGTCGTCACTGGAGAAAATAAAAATATTTTTTTAATTTCTTCCAATCAGGCCAATGATTTTATTTTATTTTTTCCAGCAAAAGGTTTTCAAATTAAAAAGGAACTCCAACATCTTCGTGATTTATGAAGTGCCCGCCATGAATAATCCTAAAGCCGTCTTTTATTTTATAATTAATGCCACAATTTGAAGCATCCATCAAATGATGACCAATTTCAGAATCCATTAAAAAGGAAGAGACTGACAAAGTTACGATTTCACATGCGAGATGGAACCGCGATGGTTAATTCTTGTTCTTAAATGCAGATGAATTTTCTCCACTTTTGCGCCATTGTTGCATTAAGTACAGAAATTTCAACAATTCTATCAAGTTTTTTGTCCGATGTCTTCGAGATCTTCAAAGTACGATGTACAATTGTCTGGCTCAAAGCTATTTTCCTATTTTGGCTGCAAAGGAGTTCCAATTAATAGAAAGACTAATAAGCGGATATCTAATCTTCTAATAATATATTAAGTTATCTTTGTTGGACCTAAATAGCATTGCATCTGACAAATCGATATTTGATTCTGACTAGCAATGTCTCCCGTTTTATCATTGCAGCATGTTATTTACACTAAAAAAAGTGTAATTCGCTTCAATTTCTTTCCAAAAATAATTATTCCAGCAAGGAAGATTCTTACAATTTTAAATAACGACCTAAAAAGGCTCAAAATGTAAGGGAGATAATTCATTTTTTTTTCAACTTAAAGGTAAAAATTATGAGTTATTTCCCTTAGATTTTGAGCTTTTTTTTTTTTTCCATCTCTTCGTGACTTAAATATTATTATTTCTTTTTAAATTAAAACTAAAATAACATTAATGAACCCCAGGCTTCGTCGAGTAGGTACAGCTAGTTTCTTATGCCAGCAAACAACGAGCCTATCTTTCGATCAAAACATCTAAAAATTGAAGCAAGTTATCTTTTTCGAATTCTGTAGTAAATTTTACCTCAAGTCTTGCTGTGCTGTTTTTGCCGATTCTCTCTCGATCGGTGACGCAACTCTGCAAATCTTTTAAACACGAACAATAAAATGTTTATATTTTAATTTTCATTTCAACCTTGAAATTATCACAACAATCACAGTCGCATTCCTGACCGACATCTCGTTGTCATCGAGGTTATAATTCCCATTTACTATCCGGCTTGTTCGATCGCATAAATACCGACCCGGCTCAACGTCTCTTACTTTGGTGATCTTACAGGAACTCGTGTGGCAACGCGTTTATATCGTCATAAATCTTGCGGACAAAGAACTGTTATATAATAATGAAATTTCCGTGACAGGACTCTAGTCTGTCGCTGGTTATACTCCCATCAATTTATTTATACACTTGGATGGAGTGAACAGCAGTAAATAAATATCAAATGGAAAAACTTGATTGTAAATCCTGCGTTGATATTCTAACCCGAATGGAAGGAATCCCGAATGCAATAATTGGAATATAAATATTGCAGTGTTCACAAGATTCCTCAGCACTGTTGAGCGAAGGAATGTTTCGCAGACAGGACCATCATACGCAAATAGGTGTCAGCGGGAATTTTAGGAAACATTTTCGAAAACTGTTAGATTAATCCTATCATAGGTCTCGTCTGAAAAATTATTTTTAGAATACACACACACATATATATATATATAGAGAGAGAGATAGAAGAAAAAAGAGTGATAAATATGTGACGATTGTCCAAATTTATTTCAAATTTCAATTGTTCAATGCAATTATATATATATTGTGTGTATTTAGGCAGCATTTTCTCATTTATGCAAACATTGTTAAAAATAACATAATTTGTCTGTTTAATTATACCTTTTTTTATTTTTTCAATTTTTTTTTTTTTCAATTTTTCTCATGGTCTGTTTTGTATTAAAATCAAAAACATTAATAAATGTTCCATAGGTTTCACGAACGTTTTCGATTCTTCGTCGAATCATCCTCATGTGTCAAAAGCAAATGAACAAAAAAGCTGAAGAAAGAAAAGAATTTTTAAAAAGACGGCGGAGAAACGCGCATAGAACGTTTTTTGCATTGTTCCAGGAAAATCGTTGACGATTTAAATTCAGTGACGCTGGAATGGCATCACGATTTTGTTCTGTGATGCGATTCCAGCGTCGCTGAATTTAAATCGTCAACGATTTTCCTGGTGTCTTTGATGCATCTTCAGGCTCTGTATCACCAACCGCATCCCCAACATGACAATCTGATCAAGATGCCAGATCCCAAAACTTGAGAAGACCTCGCTAACCAGAAGGCCCTAATGGTTTGGCCGCACCCTTCGTTATTTGCCAATCGATCCGACTCACAAGGCAATAGTGTCAGCCAAATTACCAGGATAGCGCAAAAGAAGGGAAGATCAACTTCGGACTTGGTTTACGATGATCAAAGCTGACGTGGAACTTGTTGCTGGCCTGTGCAACAATGGAACCATAACTGGCTGCAGTATGCTAGAGTCGTCTATGGACAGGCATGGATGGACCACCTTGACTCGCGACGCTGCAAATTGATTTGGAGCCAGATGAATGCCATCACAGATCCACATCCGCACTTTGTCCATCCAATGCAGATCTCAAACCATTTTCTCTATCTTGAGAATTGTTTATAGCAAATGAACATTGGGACTAATATGGTATTTATCGATTTTCAAATTATCACTGGATCTTGACTTTAGGACCAATCAAGTGTAAGTGAGATAATTCTTATTTAAACTATCCACAAGATATAAAATTAAAAATGTTTTTAATTTAAATATAAGTTTACTTTAGGGTTCAATTGATAGGCAAATGTCGACCCCGAAAAGTAAATTTAACAAATACACACGTCACCTAAGTTGTCGATATAAGCTTCGACTCGTTTCATAGTGTGTGTAAAATAAAATCTTTTCCGTTTTTGTCCTTTTAAATTGATAATTCAGCAAAAACGGTAATCCCTGATAAATGTTATTTCTTTAGCGATAAGTCAATTTTTATTCTACTGAGACGATTAACATTAAACTTGTTTTCTTACACATTCTAAAGTATAACACTGTTTTTTTCAGTTTACACTCACGAAAGGGAATATTTGAAGAACCCGATGTAGACGAATACTTTGACTAGTAAATTCTCATGTTAAGACAATTTTTTTAGTTTGAAATATGGAAAACCAAACCGAATGGAGTTTTCTCCCCTGCATTGTATTTCCATATGCACTGGTTTTTATCGAGGTGTTAATAATAATAATAATAATAATAATAATAATAATAATAATAATGATGGTGTTGGCAACAGTACGCTGTGTGTGTGTGCGCAAAACAAAATCCATTCATGATTTTAAATCTACAAGTGCAGCTTTGGCAGGTGCTATCATTACTAAAGTGGGCTAATTAGGTGTAATTAATGATGATTAACATATGACAACCCCCATCTTTTCTTTAATCCAACAACTGTTGCTTAACTCCCAGAACTAACAATCGTAAACATATCCTTTGTTGTATGTTAATTTTTAATTTTTTTTATTTTTAGTAAAATGCTTAGCAAAAAAAACGGTTTAACTGTGGAACCAGGTTTTTTTTGGGGGGGGGGGTACATGAAGACTGGGGAAGGGGTACATGTGAGGGGGTGGGAAGGGGTACATGAAGACTGAGGAAGGGGTACATGTGAGGGGGTGGGAAGGGGTACATGAAGACTGAGGAAGGGGTACATGTGAGGGGGTGGGAAGGGGTACATGAAGACTGAGGAAGGGGTACATGTGAGGGGGTGGGAAGGGGTACATGAAGACTGAGGAAGGGGTACATGTGAGGGGTGGGAAGGGGTACATGAAGACGGGGGGGGGGGTACATGTGAGGGGGTGGGAAGGGGTACATGAAGACTGAGGAAGGGGTACATGTGAGGGGGTGGGAAGGGGTACATGAAGACTGAGGAAGGGGTACATGTGAGGGGGTGGGAAGGGGTACATGAAGACTGAGGAAGGGGTACATGTGAGGGGGTGGGAAGGGGTACATGAAGACTGAGGAAGGGGTACATGTGAGGGGGTGGGAAGGGGTACATGAAGACTGAGGAAGGGGTACATGTGAGGGGGTGGGAAGGGGTACATGAAGACTGAGGAAGGGGTACATGTGAGGGGTGGGAAGGGGTACATGAAGACGGGGGGGGGGAAGAGGTGCATAAAGAGCCTTTACTGCTTAACCATGTTTTTTTTTGGGAGGGGGGGTACATGTGAGAGGAGAAGGGGTACATGTGAGAGGGGAAAGGGGTACATGGGAAAGGGGTACATGTGAGAGGAGAAGGGGTACATGTGAGAGGGGAAAGGGGTACATGGGAAAGGGGTACATGTGAGAGGAGAAGGGGTACATGTGAGAGGAGAAGGGGTACATGTGAGAGGAGAAGGGGTACATGTGAGAGGGGGAAGGGGTACATAAAGAGCCTTAACTGCTTCAACCATGGTTTTCTAGTGTTATGGCAACCAGACAGGACACGAGTCTATCGACGCTTCTACTCTCAGCAAGGCAGACACACCTCGTATTCTTCAAATGGTCACTCATCTAAGTAATAACCAAGCTCAGTGTTGCTTAACTTTGGTGTTGATCTTCAATTTTGTCGTATGACGTCATCTTAAATACAATATCAATTTTATTCAGATAAACTTGAATGGCCGAGGAGAAAATACATTTAATTTCTTCTTTTTTTTTTAATTCATTTTTATTTGTTTATCAAATCTTCTTTGCTTTTCAGTTGCCCCTGGGTGATGATACCCTTGAGGTAATGTTGGATCTCCCTCCCACCCCCTCCCTCTGCCCCCTTCTTGTCTGCCCCGACATCAAGACGCATCTTTCATGGGGTCAGGAATCTCCTGGTCTTGATGGGACCTACTTGTTGATGTTATTCTAACTTTCATTGGCAGACTGGCCGCATCAAAAAAAGGGGGGTTCGATTTGTAACCACCACCCCTGGCCCCGCCCCCTTCCTTTGAAAGATTTTTTTGTTTTGTTTATTTATTTATTTCTCTTTTCTTCATTTTTGAGTTTTGCCACATGGAGGACATTCCCTGAAACCATTCCTTATCCATTAGTTTTAGGATTTTGCTGTTGATTCGCTTTCCTATTCAAAGCGTACCTTCAGCTTGCCCAATTCATTTACCATTATTTCGTTCTATTATTTACATATATATATATATATATATATTTTTATATTTTTAGACTATTGACATCAAAGACTTTAAGCTAGAATCGTATAAACAAAAGGAATTTTTTTTAGGGTTTAAGTTATTCAGCTAACGCGCGGGTACAATTTGGAACAGAACATTTTGTTGTTTTTTTTTTCAATTATTCTGACGTCATTTCTTTGCGAAAAAAACGTCTGAAGAAAAAAAATATTTAGAAAAATTTTATTTTTAATTGAGGGAAATTTTTTTTTAATAAATATATATGTATATATATTTATAAAAAAAATTTTTTTTATAAATATATATAGTATATATATATATATATATATATATATATATATAGGAAATATTGAAATGATGATAAAAAGTAAGATTGGGTAGTTTACAAATTGATTAAATCATCAAATGTTCAAGCAAGGAATATATTATCAGAATAAAATCTAATATAAAATATTTATCTTTACATTATCCGAATATATATCATCCACAGGCCGTTTTGCTGTATCACAGCTCTTCAGTATGGCTAGACAGGCAAGTATTCAAAGTTGAGATCGAAACCCGATCGTTTTGTCAAGTCGGATTACTTAACCACTACGCCATCAGGACAAGCTACAAAAGAAGGGAAATCTTAATAAGCCCTATCAGCTGCCTATACACTGCTCTATTCTTTTATAAAGAGCTATACATATATCGCTGTATACACACATACATCATCTTCATATATATATTCCGGGGTTCGAATTGTGCAACCAGTTCAAAGACTTATCTCCACACTGAAGAGTCTGCAAGGATGAAACGTATGTGGATAATAATTAAATATTCATTAAATAATTAAATTATATATATATATATATATGGAAATTGAAAAAGGAAAAATTAAAAAACATTATTTATGTATTCATCAACGTTTCGTCTTTATTTCAAAAGACTTCTTCAGGATGATTGTCTGAAGAAAAACCAAACACAAGTACAAAATGTTTGAAACAAAAGGTGGTGGCGCGTGTGAGCTTGAAATTTGCGGCCGCTTATGAAAAAACTAAATTATGAGATACGAATAGATGGTGGTAGTGGAAAATAGTGGTTGGAGTTATAAGATCATTAGGTAGTGGGAGAGATATTACAATAATTGTGGAAGAAGTGGGCGTGAACGTTGGTAGCGACTCGAATTAATTTAAATTATGAAAGGGGGCGGGGGCATGAGACATGTTTATTGAATCTTTTTTAATTAGTTTTGAGATGAGAAAACGGGAGGGTTAAGATATCAGGGTCGTGTAATAGGACGGTGTAGGAGGGGGAGAGAGGGCGAGAAACAAGATTAGGCGTGGGGAAAGTGTCCACATTTGACACCTGCATATATATATATATATATATATATATATATATATAAAGCATACAAACATATACCCATTTAGTCATATAAATATACATGCACATATACGTACACCGAACACGCACGTAAAATCGCACCCAATATGTGGAAAACTAAGGCCTCATTTGTATTTACTTTATTTTATTGATAACTTGAAAATATAAGAAAATAAAAAATAAGGATTCAAATGCTAATAACGGTTAGTACAGGGCACGGAACAGCAGTACGCAAAGGTCATTATTGATTCCCAGGAAACGCTGGGTGTCACCTCGAATAGGGGTTTTTACTGACCTTAAACGTATTCCAGTTCATCTCATTTTACTTATACTCTCTCCGCCCAAACAAACGCTGAGTACATTCTGCGTCCCCACTCCAAAAATTGAATGTTATCAAATGTAAAAAAAAAAAAAAAAAAAAAATTCAAATAAAAAAGGTAATATGGTGTTATGAGTTAGGCAAAAGGACATGGGGTTCCTCATTCAATCCCAGGCAATACCGGATCTGCTAGTTTCTACATTTGTTTTCTTCTTCTCGACACTTAGAATCCAACTTTTGACCATATTGATCCCATCTCTAATCAGATTGACCCCCCCCCCCTCTCCGATATCCCATCTCCTTATTCGTTTTTATGTTCTCCATGTTTGGCGTAGCATATATTTCTTCTTTAGAGTTTTGACATTTGCACTGATGCACAATTTTGCTCTTGGTTCTAAAAGTGCACCGATTTGCATATGCACCACTGAACACGGCTGCCTTGAGAAATGGTTGCACCAATTTCGAATGTCCATTGTCATCGCTCGCTCTCTTTACCCCCGCCCCCCTTTCTGCCGACCTTTCATCTTTTACACCCTTCAAGCACAACAGATGATGTAATTGCGTGTCACCAATAACTTTAGTGATATTATTCACAACTTGTCTAATTAACAAACGATATTGACATTCTTTAGTAGGTGCTGGTGTATTCGATCAGTACCAAATTCCTGCCTCGTAAAACGTTAGATCGCACGACATTATTTTAGCCGGTGTAAACCCAAGAAATGAATCGTCGCCTGAAATTAACGTGCACTTTTATCAATTCGTTTTTTTTGTTGTGTTCTTTTAAAAGAGATTTTAAAAAGGGGACAATCGCAATTTCGAAGCGAAAACAGAAAAACAATTCAGTTATAAAAAATA
The DNA here is from genome assembly GCA_963556195.1 of Sepiola atlantica. Classification (NCBI taxonomy): domain Eukaryota; kingdom Metazoa; phylum Mollusca; class Cephalopoda; order Sepiida; family Sepiolidae; genus Sepiola; species Sepiola atlantica. The sequence goes on along the minus strand of OY744541.1, from coordinate 9,405,720 downwards.
TCTTGAGTTAAAATATAACTTTACTTAATTTATTTTGTGACAAACAATTCTAAAAATATCTTTAAATATAACTTGATTTAATTTGTATATTAAAATCCTTTTTTTCAACGAACAACAAACAATTTGAAGATATATAATATATTTACTTAAATATAACTTTGTGCTTCTACACAATACAAACAAAAAAAAACAGTTTGATTCGTATTGTGTAGAAGCATCAATAACTTTATTAATTGATAAAATTATGAAATGTGTAATAACATTATGAAATGTGTAATAACATTATGAAATGTGTAATAACGTTATGAAATGTGTAATAACATTATGAAATGTGTCGCTCTTTTCTCTTAAAGTAAACACGATTATTACGTCAAAATTGGATCTGTTCACCTCAAGTTCGTCAGAAAAAATACATGAAAAGTTCTTCAATTTGAAAAAATTACAACATATTTTTGACATGGAAGAGAAACGTTTTCTTCTGAACTTCTATGTCAAAATATATTGAGAACTTTTCATGTATTTTTTCTGAAGAGCTTAGGGTGAACAGATCCAATTTTGACGTAATAATGTTGTTTGGGTTACTTTAAGCGAAACGATTCGTAAAATAATTTGCACTGAAATGTGTTTGTTTTGAAAAATGTTTTGTAAGAAAAATCAAAAAAATCTTGGCTTTTGGAACATAAAGGAACTATGCTTACTTATATATATATATATAAGACAAATGCTCTTCTTCTTCCGATAAAACAACACACACCGAAGCCTTCCACCAAACTCTATTGACCAACGGCTTCCCGCTAACTACCATATCTAGCCTTAACAACACCAGAAGACGTAGACACCACACTCTCACCAACACATGCTTCCTTAAACTCCCCTTCTTTAGCGACCGTATCACTTCTGCTATCCGCAATGCCATACGTAGTGAGAACCTTAACATACAACTTTCTCACACAGGCACCTCTCTCCGACAACATTTATCCAAAAAAAGCCACTACACCCCAGACCCCTGCTCTCTAGCTAGTTGCCCCATCCCCAACTCTGGCCTCTGCCTCCGCACATATACAGTATACAACCTGCAATGCTCTAAGTGCCAAAAGTTCTACATCGGTAGTACCGTTAGGCCTCTACACCAACGTATTAAAGAGCATCTAAACACCCACATTTCCTCCTTCCATAAACACTTAATTTCATGCGGCAACACACATCGCTCCATTAGTGTCCGCATCCTCAACTCTGTCCGCAATATAGGCCAGCTTCGAATTTCTGAAGCTATCCTAATCTCTAAATTTCGCCCTGCCTTGAATAACAGATTCGAGTTGTCATCTCCCTTCATCCTCTGATTCTTACATCCTCACACTCCCACCTCCTCACACTCCCACCCACAACTTACTTACTTGTTTTTTTTTTTGTTTTTTTTTTTTTTTTTTTAATAATCCTCTCTCTTCTTATTCCCCCCCCCCTTCCCCTGCTAATATAAAAAAAAAAAAAAAAAAAAGGTCCCATCCTTGGCTTTTATCCACTTCACAACTCAAATTCCTTCTCAAGTTTCCAATCTCATTTCTAAAGTCTGAATATATTATTTAGAATAAGTTATCTCCCTTTGACAGTAAATTTAAATTTAGATTTGAAGAGAATAAATGAAAAAAAATAAAATAAAATAAATAAATAAATAAATAAAGATTGATGAGTCATGTAAAATGAAACATAATAATATTTAAAAAATTGGTATATTACTAAACTAATGTTTATAATGTTTTAACCTTAGTTATATGATTGCTTAATGGAATTTTGACGTTTTCTGCGTTCCTACTGCCAATTGTTTTTCCCCTGTAATACGATGATCTGACACCGGTTTTTTCACGTTTTTCCGACCCTCTCGGTCTTCTATTGTTGTCTTCTGATAATGAAAGTTGTTCTTTCGAAAATTTAAGATTACCCTTTGCCGATCTGTTACTTACCAAAAAAAAAAAAAAATACTATTTGGTATTTAATCAGTTTTCGTGAAATTATTAATAAATCGTTTTGAGTTTCACTCTCTCCCTGCGTTTATTTCTTTTCACTTTTCCATCTCACGGCAACCACATCGCATTGCTATAGCCTTGGACGACTAATTTACACTTACATTTACCAGCAATGCTTCAAGCAAACTACAATCTCCTTTTTTATATATATATATATATATATTAATCAAATATTAAAGTGTTTTTTACCGGCAGACGATATCGTTTGGGCTTTTTGTCATCATCAGTGCAGGAGTGGGGGTCGCAGGCAGTCGCATGGGATCGAATGCAGTTCGTAGATTCAGGCTAGAATTACAAGATAAACACTTAGGACCACACGGCTACCGGCAATCAGCACATACAGTAATTGAAATTAAGAGGCAGGGGAAGCGTTATTGTTGCCTAGAGTGTTCAACGCTCGCGCAGAACTCGCTTTGTCGCAAATGACAAAACTTTTTTCAATTTCACGCTGCTCTACTTTCAAAACTGTTACATCTTTTAAAGGGGCTTTTTTAGCTATAAATATTTTTTTATTAAAGTGTTTTTTACCTACAGACGATATCGTTTCATATATATATATATATATATATAATCAAACGAAATCTACACCAAGTTTTTTTTCACAATCCTTCCCCAGAAAGAAGGAAAGACTAAAGCCTCAACTGGGCCGTACTATTTGAAGTGGGCATAACCTTTCTAGAAAGAATCCTGTCTCTTCTTTTGCGTGGTCGCTTCTGAGTGACATTTTTCAAAGGATCTCAACAGTCCGGGGGGGGGGGGGGCACAGTATCTCCTTGCATAACGACCCGGCACTAAAATATGTGCACGCGCACAACCCGGTGGGTTCCATATTTTGCAAACTAACATTTCAAAACTAACCACCAGTCAATATTTCTTTTTTGTTTTCGACAGAGAAATCACTTTAGTCTGCGATTTTCATCTTAGAAATTATTAATAACCATATTTTCTATTTTAGGTAAACCAAATCTTGAGTCAATCATTGATGTTTTTATGTGCATCAAAATATTTTAATGTCGAATAAAGAGAACTTTTTTTCTTTTCTTTTTTATTTTAGACAATTATGTGTGCTTTTAAGAGAGTTTTTGTTCGGGCAGGGCTTGCCACTCGGACTTAGGATTAGTGGTAGGGTTAAGGGAGGTTTTCTTGGCATTCGGACCTAGGATTAAGGGGTTTTTTTATTGGGAAGGGGTTGCCACTCGGACCTAGGGTTAGTGGTAGGGTAAGTAATTATAATTTGAGGGGGGGGGGGCATGAAAAAATATCAAAGTAATTTGGGGGCTAACTGTCTTAAAAGGCTAGAATTTCCCGGAAATGTGGGATAATTTTACGTTAAATTTTTTTCGGCAGGTGTTTTAGGGTGATTCACATATAATCGCCTAAAAGAGTAGAATCTTTTTTCTTTTTTTTTTAAATTGGCGGCTAGAAAGTCGTTTCTGACTAGAATTAAAGTTCGAAAGTCGAGTATTTAAACTCTTAAACCTAAAAATAAAAAGTATTTCTCGAAGGAGCCACTATTTTATAAAAGGACCACAAAACTTTTTGATAGTCAATTTATTTGAAGATGGATATTGGAATGCCGAGGAAAACAAATGTATTTTAAAAAAATAAGATAGCGTTTAAACATAGTTTGTTTAAATTTAATTATATGTTATCATATATTATTGAGTATATATTCTGCGAACAGAATATATACTTAACGAAACATTTCAGAACATTTTCGATATTCATATTTTCAATTTTTCAAGTTCGTTCACAAATGTACAAGTAACAAAAAATCGTTATTTGTTTACGAGTTGCTTGATGCTAATATCGCTGATACTACTGCCAACGAAATGAAGGGATTTTTTTTTTTCACTAAAATTTTGTTCATGGTGTACCTTCCTTATAGATTTCGAAAAAAAACTTTCTGGACAGAAATTTATGATAATTACATGAAAGAAAATTTATGATAATTACATGAAAGAAAATTTCAAAATCTCTGTTTCACCGATTTAAATGTTCAAAATTTTTTTTAATGAAAACTTACTGAGCCACAGCGGTTGAACTTTGATAACCGATTACGGCCAAACTATTTGACCAACCAAATTCGAACATAAATTATCTTAAAAGTCATTCTTTTCTTGATTTTTAAAGTTTTTTTGTTTTTTTTAGAGTTTTAAGCCCAAACTACCCTTTTACGTGCTCAACCAAAATCGAAAAAGAAATGATTTTACGATATTCATCATCTTTTTTTTATCTCGCCAATAAAAAGTTATAAAAACAACAAATAACGCATATGAGTAACATTGATAAACTTATAGATAAATCAATTTTCGTTTGTTCCATGTAAAGTTTGACACGATTTTATGAGTTTATATGAATGATTTTCTGATCTCATAGTCTCTACCCCAAATATCCATCTAGTCTCATAGTCTCTACCCCAAATATCCATCTAGTCTCATAGTCTCTACCCCAAATATCCATCTAGTCTCATAGTCTCTACCCCAAATATCCATCTAGTCTCATAGTCTCTACCCCAAATATCCATCTAGTCTCATAGTCTCTACCCCAAATATTCATCTAGTCTCATAGTCTCTACCCCAAATATCCATCTAGTCTCATAGTCTCTACCCCAAATATTAATCTAGTCTCATAGTCTCTACCCCAAATATCCATCTAGTCTCATAGTCTTACCCCAAATATTCATCTAGTCTCATAGTCTCTATCCCAAATATCCATCTAGTCTCATAGTCTCTACCCCAAATATCCATCTAGTCTCATAGTCTCTACCCCAAATATCCATCTAGTCTCATAGTCTCTACCCCAAATATCCATCTAGTCTCATAGTCTCTACCCCCAATATCCATCTAGTCTCATAGTCTCTACCCCAAATATCCATCTAGTCTCATAGTCTCTACCCCAAATATCCATCTAGTCTCATAGTCTCTACCCCAAATATCCATCTAGTCTCATAGTCTCTACCCCCAATATCCATCTAGTCTCATAGTCTCTACCCCCAATATCCATCTAGTCTCATAGTCTCTACCCCCAATATCCATCTAGTCTCATAGTCTCTACCCCCAATATCCATCTAGTCTCATAGTCTCTACCCCCAATATCCATCTAGTCTCATAGTCTCTACCCCCAATATCCATCTAGTCTCATAGTCTCTACCCCCAATATCCATCTAGTCTCATAGTCTCTACCCCCAATATCCATCTAGTCTCATAGTCTCTACCCCCAATATCCATCTAGTCTCATAGTCTCTACCCCCAATATCCATCTAGTCTCATAGTCTCTACCCCCAATATCCATCTAGTCTCATAGTCTCTACCCCCAATATCCATCTAGTCTCATAGTCTCTACCCCCAATATCCATCTAGTCTCATAGTCTCTACCCCCAATATCCATCTAGTCTCATAGTCTCTACCCCTAATATCCATCTAGTCTCTACCCCCAATATCCATCTAGTCTCATAGTCTCTACCCCCAATATCCATCTAGTCTCATAGTCTCTACCCCCAATATCCATCTAGTCTCTACCCCTAATATCCATCTAGTCTCTACCCCCAATATCCATCTAGTCTCTACCCCTAATATCCATCTAGTCTCTACCCCCAATATCCATCTAGTCTCATAGTCTCTACCCCCAATATCCATCTAGTCTCATAGTCTCTACCCCCAATATCCATCTAGTCTCATAGTCTCTACCCCCAATATCCATCTAGTCTCATAGTCTCTACCCCCAATATCCATCTAGTCTCATAGTCTCTACCCCAATATCCATCTAGTCTCATAGTCTCTACCCCAAATATCCATCTAGTCTCATAGTCTCTACCCCAAATAACACAACCATAAGAGAAGAAACATGAGAACACTTAAAACGTTAGGGCAGTTTTTAAAACCGATTCATCATTTGAAGACCTCGAGGTAAGAGTTGGGACAAACATTGAAAAGCAGTAACTCGAGGTTAGGAACCCCTCATCTAAAAAGAGTTTGAAATAATCGTAAAAAAAAGAAAATTAAAATCTTCAAACGCGGATGTTTTGATAATTAAAAAATGTTTTCAGTTGCTGCATTTTGTTTTACGGATCCAAATTTCTACTTTTTTTCGTTGTGTATTTTTTTTTTTTTTTCTTCTGTTTGGTTGAAGTGCATGTGCTGGGGGCAAAGGTCCCTTACCCCTTCTTTTTTTTTGCATCCATTCACGATTTTGGGTGACTTTTTTCTTTTTCTTTTTGCATGTTTTGCTCTTCTTTTTTTTTCTTCTGTTTTTTTTTTTTTTTTCTGTTTTTGTTTGCTGCTTGTAAAATTGTCTTCAGTTTTTAAGTGTTTGTTTTTTATTTTTACATTTTTATTTTTTTTACATTTTTATTTGCTTGGGATCTGGTTACAATTTGCTGATGTTTTTTGTTTTTTAAGCATTTAGATGACAAGAATTATAAAAATGTGCTTTATCAATTGATTATTAATTATCAATTATTAATTGATTATTGCTATCAAAATTATCAATTAATTAATATTAAAATATTAAAAATGAATTGAATTAATAAATATTAAAAAATTAAAAATTATTTGAATTAAAAATTAATTAAAAATATTATTTAATAGAATTTCACTAAATGTTATCAATTGATTATTAATTGATATCAAAATTAGCCCAAACCAAATATTATATTTAGATTTCATTTATTATAATTATGAGTGTGTAATATATATCAGCAAAATATTCTAATATCCAGTTGTAAATTTTAAATTTTCTTTCCATTTCAAATGAAATCATTTTTCATTTTTGAAATAAAAAATATCACTTTGCATCTGTCTACGTCTAGAATTTAAACATCAAAAACAATTCTTCAGATGTTCTTTTCCATTTTCTTCAGATTTTTAATTGTAATCAAAACTACAACAACTGTTTCTTCTTAACAGATTCTATTTTCAGCCTTCGTCACCCATTTTCAAGAGATTTGTTTAATGTTATGTGTGATGGGATTTTTTTTTAGGTTTTTCGAATTTTTTTTAGATGAGGATTGATTATTTGGACTACTGTTCTCTTGGGTGTTATTCTCACAACGTTTCGGCCGATGTAACCCCCAACCTTCTTCAGGTGCGTCTTGTCAAACTTTGGAATGTGTACAGAATTTCGAATGGACCTCTTTATTTACATGGACCCCGTGATGCAACGGATAAAGTGCTAAGTGACAGTTTTCTTCTGGAGGTTGAAGGTTTAATCCTCAGTCCAGGCGACACTAAAAATCTAATAAAAATTACTTACGACTTTTACCTGGTGATGGCTGATGGAACGAGAACAATCTACCCCCGTTGATTAAATAAACAATTGCAATGCATACAAATTCCCAACTTCGACAAGACGCACCCGAAGAAGGTTGGAGGTTACATCGGCCAAAACGTTGTGAGAATAACATCCAAGATGAGAACAGTAGTCCTTGTAAAGATGTTGGTAGATATGCACTCCTAAATAGAAACACTAAAATGGAAAAGTGGACAATGAAAAACACATGAGTAGACGAACATTTTGTTTCTTTTATTGACACAAAATTTGTTAAAAGTTTCACTTTGATAAAGTTTCTCTTTATTAAAAAACGAAATATCAGTCGACTTTTATGTTTTGTGGTTTGTCAGTTTTTCCATTTTTTCTATACATTCTGTCGGATTTAATCCAATCAAATGTTAGACACACTTATGAATATAGCATTAACTTAATTAACACGTTAATATTAACGTAATATACACGTTGCTATTTCTTCTGATTCGATCTATCCATGTAAATATGCAGTTGAAGTGTGTGTGTCTCTCTTCCAGCATGCGGACGTCATTCTCTCTCAAAATAGTTGCACTTTACTCAAACTGTTTAGTTTTTGACCGTAAAGTAATATTTTTTTTGTTCTTGTTAGCTCCTTACATCAAGTGGCTTCATGCCTTGTCTGGAGCGACTTCTATAAAAAAATTTAAACACTCTCGATAGACATATCCATTTTTTTAAGCGTAAATTTTAGTCTTAGAAAAATGTTTTTTTAAGACATTTTTATTTTTGTTTCAAATGGAACACATTTTGTTGATAACACTTCGTATTATCTACTAATATATTATTTATATCTACTAATATATTATTTATATCTACTAATATATTTGTTATATTTACTAATATATTTGTTATATTTACTAATATATTTGTTATATTGTACTTATGCTTCAAGAATTACTTTGTCTAAAAGAAAGTTATGAGTCACTTAAAATGCAATCGGCCGCTTAGACTTTGAACATTTTCGTTATGATTCTCATAAAAAATAGATTCTTTTGTCTATTTATTCACGTGTGTGTGAGTGTGTGTATGAGAGTGAAGCGGGATTCATTCCTGTTTCACTCAAAATCTGAGGACCACAAGAACATGAAACTGCAAGTTACCAAAAGATTTTGATCTTTGTCTGCACTTATTATGTTCTATCTCTGACATTGAGCACTCTTCAATCACGAACACGAAAACTTCTTAGCACAATTATTATCTGAAACTTTGTCGTTATACTAAGGTATATGCACGCACGGGCACGCGCACACGTGTGTGTGTGTGTTTATGTGTAATTTGACTATCAATGAACGCTGGTTAATATCTCAAGAATCGCGAGTTCTAGGAAACAAAATAAAAAACAAATGAAAATATACTACACTGACCCCCCCCCCCCCAAAGCTTAAGGATTAACCCTCTTTCCCACCAAAAGGAGGTGGTAATGCCTGGGAGGATGGTATCATGATTAACGAACATGTACTACACTACCTGCCAAAAGAGGGGGTAATGCCTGGTAGGATGGTATCATGACAAGAGAACAGATACTACGATACCCCCTCCAAAATAGAGGAGGTAATAGCTCAGAGGATCTCTCTAAAAAAGAAGGTAATGCCTGGGAGTATGGTATGTGAGATACTACACTACCCCCCCCCCCCCACACACCCACACAAAAAAAAAAGGAGAGAAGGTAATTCCTGGGAAGATTGTCTCATGACAGCAGAACAGATACTACATTACCGCCTTCCTCAAAACATATCTGGGAAGATTAGCCCCACCCCCTTAAAAAAGGAGGAGGTAATTCCTGGAAGGACGGCCTTATGACAACAGAAGTGATACTACACTACCCACCTCCATTAAAAGATATTCCGATTAAATAGTTTTCTTTTTGTTTTTTTTCATTCATATAAAAATGCCTAATCATAAAAAAAATTGTTTTTTTTTATAGTTCCTTGGCCTTTTGGCAAAGATCAAAAGGTAGTATCTGTTCTCAGCATCCCAGCGACATGACACATTTTATTACCGGCGAAAATATTGCATATATATAAGAAAATATGACAATGCAAATTAAATATGAATATTACAGAATATTAGTTTATTAGAAACTTTAAAAAATAAATATGCAAATTAGGAATACGTAAAGATGTTTGTGGGCGTTCAGAGATTAGTATTAAAAATATTATGTTGGGTCATTTCGACCTTTTGGTCGAGATCAAAGTGTAGTATCTGTTCCGATGGATACTGCACCCCATAGACTGGTATTGTCTTGACCTTCGGGGCTTGATTTACGCCGGTCTATGGGTCTGTCCTGTGCAGTTCTAGGAGGTCCACCCTCCCAGGCTTTGCCTCCCCTCTTTGGAGAGGAGTAAATTTATTGCTTACTGCCTGAGGCGCCCCTTACGGGGAATGCCGATGGGGCTGCCCAGGCAATTTTTAATGGCTAGAGTGCTCACCTCTCGGGCGCTGACTTTTCAAGTCCCACTTTCCCGACCCGAACCTGTGTCATATCTTACCTTGTGGGAGTAAGATAAAACTGGCCTTGTGCCTAACCTCCTGGGGAGGTAAATAAATAGAATTAAATAACCATGCCCCGTTTTGGTGTTACGATAGTTAAAAAAAAAACTTTTGCATTTATTCATTTGGATAAAAATAGCACATTTCAGAATTCGGGGTCAATAGCTTCTTTTGACACATTATATATATATATATATTATGCTTGGATATTCTTGTGTGGATCCTTTCCATTTGCCGAATCAGGATCTTTGCTTCAGTGGGGAATTGGCTGATGAATCTGCCATGACTGTAGGTGTCCCAAGTACTTTCAAGCCGGGGAATCAGTTAAAGACAATGGTGTTAGTGCTAATATTAATAGGCAGTTTTGGCAGGAATTATAATATTGATATTTTAGTTCCGTATTAATATTATAATTTCCGCCCAAACTACCTATTAGCATGAACACCATGGTATTTACCTGATGGTCTGAAAGTACTTGGGACACCTACAGTTATGGCAGATTCATCGGCCAATTCCTTACCGGCAAATGGAAAGGATCCACACAAGGATATCCAGACATAAGTTGTCTGTCATATTCAACAACATATATATATATATATATATATATATATATATATTTGTCTGTGGATGACTATATATATAATCCACAGACAACTGTTTAATGACTCATCAGTATGGCTCGATGTACTAAGTGTATCCACGCTGAGATTCAAAATGTGACAAGCAGTCAAGCATTGCGCTAACAAACCAGTTATTAAGTAGAAGAAATTATAGCGCTATATGTATATATATATGTATATAAATACGACCAGCAGTCAAGTACCATATCTGTAGCAGTAACAAAATAGCCTTAGTATAACTGCAAAGTATTAGAGAATGTTTAGTGAAAATTCTACGGAATCCAAGATATTTTAGCCGTGTCTTTTGTTGTGGCTGTTAACCTTTTTGTTTGTTGTGTGTGTTTTTCCAGCTGACCGATAAGGAAGAAGACCTCCAAGAAATGGCGCAATGGTTGGTTAACGTTAGTATCAACTTTGAACTGCAAATCTGGTGCACTTGTTTGCACACCTTTAGAGTTACGTCGCTCGAAGCGAGATTATTTGCACTTTTGTTTTTCTACTTTAAAATAACGAAATATTAAAAGTAGACGCCGCGTCTTCTTCTTGTTAACTCCAAACTTTCCTCCAATTTTAATTAGTTTCTCTTTTTGTTGTTTGTTTTCAAAACCATTTCAGTTATTTTTCTGTTGTTTCTTTCAAGTAAATTGTTAACTGGTTGCTGTCAGTGTCAGAAGAAAGTGTTTTGTTTTATAAACAAGTTTCCTTTTTTTTTCATCAAATCTTTTTTTTTTTCATCAAATCTTTTTTTTTTTCATCAAATCTTTTTTTTTCATCAAATCTTTCTTTTTTTTATCAAATCTTTCTTTTTTTTCATCAAATCTTTTTTTCATCAAATCTTTCTTTTTTTTCATCAAATCTTTCTTTTTTTTTCATCAAATCTTTTTGCTTTTCTGCGTTCATCTCGCTGATGCAGAGTTTCCACTGGATTTTTACATTCAGATTTAGTTAAACTCTGTTATACGCTGACCGATGAGTTGCACTATCTGTCATAGATAGATATATATGTCTATATATATATATATATCTTTTTTTTGCATTCAACTGACCGTGGGGAATCAATCCAAAACCATAATTTTCATGCGTTTTTTCGATCGCTTTATTTCCGTATTCCGACGAGGGTTCGTTGTTCCTCTCTCATCTTACACCGAAATGTAATTCTTTCAAATTTAACATTCATCCTTTACACGTGTTTCATAGCAAAAATCGGATAAGTGTATTTTTTTAGTCCAACCTTGTCAATGATCTAAGAGTATCATTATATATATTGAATTGAGAAAGAACATGTTACATCAAAAACACAGGAGAGAAAAAATACGGTGAAGTTCCAGATTGAGTCCTGATAAAAGATTTGGCAAATTGAAGTACAAAAAATGCAAAAGCACACATGAGGAAATGGCGACAAATTCAGATGAATTACATTTGAGTGTAAGATGAAATACGGAAATAAAGAGATTGTAAAAACTAATGAAAATTATGGTTTGGGATTGATTCCCTATGGTCAGTGGAATGTAAAATTCAGATATATATGCTCTGAATCTTGTAATACAAATTCATTGAGCTTACAATTGGAAATGTTTCAGATATTATAAGGACTATACGTTAAAAAAAAAATTATTTGTAAAAACACTCACACATTATATATATATATATATATATATATATATATATATATGTGTGTGTATCGGGGCAGCATTTTTTCTCTAAGGCACGTATTATTAAAAATAACCGACAACTCGTGTCTGGATATTTTTGTATGGATCCCTTCCATTTTCCGGATTACGGTCCTAATCTCGGATGAGAATTGGCTGATGAATCTGCCGTAATTTTTTTTTAGGTCCAAAGTACTTTCTGACCCATCTGGGTCCATCTTCAGTGGGAATAATGTCAATCAGGTAAAGACCTGGAGTGAGTTTATAGTTAATTTTGACGGGAAAATTTAAATTCGAAACTATATTTATTTAGTATTATAAACATTTAAGTATATTAGTACTAGTGTTAAAATTAATCTTGTTAATAACCGTTTTTTTTTGTTTTGATGTGTAAAGCTTCTAGTATATGGAGTTTTTGTATATTAGTATTGTGTTCTAGGATTTTAGTGTTGTCTACAAGAAGTTTTCGGATTTGCGAGCGGGGACAGGAATGTTCGTTAATGAGGGGTCTGGTTATGGCACTATTATCCGATAGATGGATGGTCAATCTCCTGGATATATAGAGTGGGAGAGAACCTCAGCAGAGTGCTCAATAATTAAGAAAAATAAAAAATAGGAGCGTAATATTTATTTATGTATGTATTACAGAAGATGTTGTTCTGATCTTATATATATATATATATATATATCACTATTTCATGTATCCACATAAAATGTTATAAAGAGACTTTTTTTGTGTCAACTTTCAGTATTTACTTCAACAGTGCTCGATACGTGAGTAGAGCTAAGTAGTAAGTTATGAAAATATATTTATCGCAATTAAGCTACACAGAGGCTCCCACGTTTCATCCCCGGGGAAATCGACAGGCTAAAATTTTAGCTTGAAGATTCCCCCCGGGGATGCCTCTGTGTAGCTTAATTGCCATAAATATATTTTCATAACATATATATTTATATAATAAACGCATAATTTTGTATGGCTGCACAAACGTAATTGCATTCCAGTCTTCGACTCCCTTCGGTCACTGACTTGATTTTTTTGTTAATATTTATATAGATTTTATTTCTTTTTGATGATTGGCCTAAAAATATAAAACTCTATAAAAGTCAAGTGAGTTGCCTGAAGGAGAAATCAGTGACTGAAATACGACTGCACCTCTGCAGTCATTCAAACTTATGTTTATTATTATTATTATTATTATGAAATTATCCAATTTTAATGAAATTATTCAATAAAATTTTGTGAATTAAAGTTTTCATATTTAACATCACTTTGAAAAGATTTGAAATGAATTATTCACGTGAAGTGTGGGGGGGGGGGGCGATCGATTGTGTTACTGTTAAAAACATCTCTTTAATATTGTAAGGTGAAAAAAATATAATAAAACTGTGGTCCCTGGAGTGCTGATGAAACCCCTCCCTTCTAGAGCCCCCCCCCCCCCCCCCTTCGGAAGAAGATAGTGCCTGCTCTGATTTAAAAAAAAAAACAATTTTTTTAAATCTAACCATTTTAATTAAAATATTCGGTGCTTGTGCATTATGACAAACCAAATGTCCTTCCTTATTTCTAGAAAAATGAATTGAAAGGGGAAATAATTCGATTTTTTTTTTATGTGGACTCATACCAAAATGATTATATTCGATTTTTTTTCTTACGGGAAACCATAATAAAAATGGAGAAGCAAGAGAATTTGTAAGAAGATACATTAAAAAACGGTATTAAAATGGAATTAGATTTATTTAATTAACTTTAACATCACATAAAATATAAAAATATAAATTATTTATAAATAAAGTTTTGCACTGGGTACAATTAAACGATCTGTGAGAAAATACTTTCCATACAAAGTAAATATTTGTAAAAAAATCTAACTTTGCCTTATCTCTAGTTAGATATAGAATGGCTTGAATATTTAACGCATTGACATCCATTTTTGGAAAATTAAGAAAAGAATTAAGTTAGTTTGAATTATCTCCCCTTTCGAATAAAATTCAAATTATCTCCCCTTTCGATTCACTCTTCTAGAAATAAGGAAGAAAATTTGGTTCGTTGCGATAATGGATAAGCACAGTTTTTTTTTTTTTTTAACTAAAGAGAAATATAAAATTAACGAGTTTAAAATTGAATGAATATTAAAGGAATTGTTTAATATTTAGATTTAAATAATTTTTTAAAGCGTCATTCATGAAATGGTATAAATTATTTAGAATTATTTAAGGAAGAAATTTATTTATTTTTTTTTTTTTTAAGGAAGAAATTCATTTTTTAAACAAAACTTTTTTTTTTAATAAATACATTTTTTTTCATTTTATTATTTTCAATTCTTAAATATTTATAGGAAATTTACGATTCAGATGCAATTTTAAGATTTGAGAACTTATTTTCAATGTTGTGAATAAATCATCTATTTAGCTACTTGTCATCTGAGATTAAAAAGGTTCTATCTGCAATTTGCTATCATTTTGTGTTAAGACTTAATTCTCTATGACCACCTAAGTTTAATACCGAGAAAATTACTGGTGAAAACGAGTTATACGTGTTTTTGGGGTAAATGCACCAGCTGGAAATCTGGAGTATATAAAGCATAAAAATATTGTTGTGTGGCAAAAGCTGAATTTCAACCCATTTCCTCGAGCAGTAAAAACATCGCTGCCCTTTCACCACCGACTCAGTGGAAGATTGTGAATAAACTGAAAAGAAATGTTTTTTTGTCGATTTTATAAACGAGTTGGTTTTTCGCAAACAATTTGAATTGAAATATCACCAAAAATGCAACCATGCAGATAGAACCTTTTTAACTTCTGGTGACAATTGTCCATTTTTTATTTATTTTTTTATTTATTTATTTTTTTTACTTTTTTGGTTTATTAAAAACATCTTATTTTGCTTTGCTGTTCTTTTCAGGAAGGACAACCCACAGAATCGATAAGCAGTTCAGGTAAATTTGTTTTAAAATCTATAAATTCTTGTCTCGATATAAAATGCATCATCATCATCAATCGTCTAGTATATAAAGACAAACCAGTGACCCGTTGGGTCACAACAACTATTTATTGCACTTTGATTTCATTCAAACCTTCATAAACTGTGCCGTGTCTTTTAAGACATTCTTCTCGCTAAAAATGATAAGTCTGCGCTGTCTACGGGATGCGTTTGTTTTGTAGAAAACGTGCAACCCTCTAACAGGTAGCATAAATTTTCATCGACGAACAAAACTTTGAGACATGGTGTATTTTAGACACAGGTTTATTGCACATCGACAAAGGTAAAAACTGAAAAGAAATTTTAAAAAAACATTGTTTCAGAAACACGTCAATACAAAAATGAAGACGAGGCAGGACGAAGAGGTTGTCTAAAGTCTGATGGGGCCGTAAGCTAATAAATTTACAGAATAGAAAATATTAAGAGCATAAAAGATGATACTAGAAAGAAGAGATGCAATTATGAAATCAGCATTTTATACGTGGTAAGAAATAGACTACTCGTGGGGGGGGGGGGGGATGTAAGCACAGTTTTGTGGATAAAAAGAAAAATAATATTAGTATTATTTAGTTAAGAATATTTAGTTAAGAAAAGCAATATTTCTTACCGGTGATGCCTAAAATGTTGAGATTTGAAAAGTATCCATGAGGTTCATGACTAAGGCAGTTAAAAGATCGGGAACAACGCATCGGAAGAACCTTGCCCGGTGTCGGGCTGGGAGAATCCCCTAAGAAAAAAAGGCCAGCAAAGGGAGATAAATGCTAAGGAATTTATTCTATTCTAGACAGAATAAAGTCGCTTTACTTCTATATCATATGAAAGTGTTATTTTTATATAGAAATAAAACGAGTTATTATTTTGTCATCTTTTTTTTTTATGGAAATCGCTCCAGACAAGGCATGGAGCCACTTGATGTAAGGAGCTAACAAGAACAAATATGATTATCGCAAAGACCAAGGTTATATAGGTAGGTGGAAAACAGTCTGCAGAAAGAGAGTTCCATCTAATTTACATACATGTGTGTGGTGTGCACAGACACATGGATGTAAATTAGATGGCCATGCTGATAAAAAAGAGCCACTCTTTCTCAAAATGAAATATTAGAGAGTGGTTGAATCGACGTTAGAATAAGAGGGGTGAGAGAAATACATCGATAGCCGAGAGACAGACGGGTGACTTGTTGAGTTGATTATAAATTACGGCTAATTAGAACGATTAAAACAAAGTTGTTGTTTTTTTTGTTTTCGAACATAACTCAATCCCAGAACTAAGGTATATTTTAGCATGAATTCTATGTTATTAAATAAGGAAACAAATGTTGAGTAACTAGCATTTAATATAATGATCTCTATTGAGATATGTTTGTATATACAGGATTCACCCCTAAACTAATTAACTGATCATCATGAATTTTGGAACACAGCTGCTAGCCATAAGGGGTCAAATGTGGGCGATATTTAATTTAATTTAGTTATGCCAAGGGGGTGGGAGCCCTTCATGAAAATTCCGATTTTGTGAAATTTTAACTATATGTATCAGACGTCAATTAATAAATATTCCCCAAATTTTAGTTTCTTTGATGGCTTTTAGGGGTCATAATATGGGCAACAACCTCCCATTTGAAAATTCAAATATATCAGATTCGTTAACAGTTAAGCAAAATTCCCTGAATTTTAATTTCTTCTTAAGATCCCTTAAGCTTAAGTCTTAAATTTGAAACATTTTCCAAAATGAAAATCATGTAATGGATTTTGATCAAAATTGGAATAAGAATTCTAAACATAAGGTTTAGTATCATTTTAATCTTTGTAATCGTACATAAAAGTGGTGCAAAACTGTTCGAGGAATTAATTTTACCTTTTCTGGGACGGGTATTCTTTTAGTTCTTTTCTATAGTAAAAATAATTTGATTTCCAAAGATTCTTTCTTGATCCAAGTTTTACGACTAACCTACTCTGCCGATTATTATTGTCGTTGGGTGTCGTCATATTAGTAGACGAACGGAATAAGAAATTGATAATTTTTCTAATTTTTTTCTAATTTAATTTTTTTTTTTTTCCCCCTCTTTTTTTTTCTTCTGACCAGAATTCGACAAGTTTTTGCAGGAGCGTGCGGCTGCTGCAGACAACCTGCCGACCATCCCTGCCAGCACGGCCGGATCAATAGCGCAACCCCCAGTTATCAATCCCAGACGCCAACTGCAGAAAGATGATGATGATAGCCCATTGTTTGCTCTTTGAAGATTGGAAGAAGAAGAAGAAGAAGGGGGGAAGTTAGGGTCAACATCGAGAGAAAGAGATGGGAGGGGGGGGGGGGCAACTGCCCATCTGCAGTAGGGACTTGAGCAATACTACTGTTGCCCTCACCCCCCCCCTTTGATGGGGAGTGGGGAGGGGGGGTTGTTGGAGGCATGGACGACCGACTATTTGTACAGCGGAACAAACAGTTTCTCAGCATATACTGGAATAGTGACCGCGCCCACCTTGACAAGAAAAGCAAAAATTACACCCCCACCCCCTCCACAAAAAAAAAAAAAAAAAAAACCTGCATCAACAAATGATTTCTCTCTTCCCATCATTTTAACATTATCAAAGCAACAAAAAAAAATTTTTTTTTCTTTTCCCTGTTTTTTTTTTTTTTTTTTTTTTTTTTTGCCCACCCTTGACAATGATTTCGTAGCTTTTTCTTTCTTTCCCCTAAAAAAAAAAAAAAAAAAAAAAAAGCTTTGGCCTCCGAAGAATTTGTTGTGGCAGCAGAATTTTTTTTTTTTATATTCTTTATTTTTAAATTTATTTTTTATTCTAAGAAAGTCTGCCAATTTCCAATTGTTAAAAATATGAGAAAGAGATTAAAAGGGGGTTAGGATTAGGGTGAATACCAAAATTAAAAATGAACAATTAACCTCCAATTATTTTTATTTGTACTCACGAGGAGTTATCAGCCAGGTCATCGTCAGTGATTGCTCACCGACAACAACCGGTGGTGTTCCCTGGAGTCTGAGTGACAGCAAGCCTCCCCACATTTCCAGTACTCTATTATTATTATATTGTTTATTAGAACAACAGTTCGATTATTTTAGGTGTTCACATTGCAAGGACAATCGAGTGGTCCGTTCATATCAGCCCTTTGTCATTATTGTGGGAATGAGAAGCTATTACACGAGGTGTCTCCTGATAGGTTGCATTTACCGCAGCTTTGTACAGGATATAAGCGTTTCTTTATTTGTTGTCAGACAAATCCCGAAATAAAGTTATTTCTCAGTTTGTGATTTTTGTGTTAAATTGGTTGGAAAGGATTCTCTCGGCATAATATCAAACAGGGTGGCGAGAGTTTGATGACAGGGAGTTTGATTAGGGAGAACTTTTGTTTCACGGCCATCTTGTCGACATTTGTATTCTCTGAATTCAGTCATCGCAAATCCCAATCAAACGACCTTTTCTCACACCTGCAGACGTACGTCTGGCGTTGACTTTTCCGTCTTGCCTCACGCATTGACCCTCCATAACCTCCAACGGCCATGTATCCGTTTAGCTTGTCCTTCAATGACACGCAATATATCAAAAAAGCAAAAATAAAAATTATCTAAAAAAATAGTCGAGATATTCAACGTTCAATATTTTATTCAACATTTAATATTTTACACAAATTCCTTTACTGAAAAGGATATTATTATTATATTTAATGAAACCCCTTTTGAAAATCCCCATTTTTTTTTTTTTTTTTCCTTTGTTTCATATATATAAAATAATCTTGCTGGAATTTCAAAGTTTGACCTAAACAGCATTTAAGCTGACAAATCAAACTTTGATTCTGATTAGCCAACCATTTGTTATTGTTATGCAATGTTATTGGCAATAGACTAATGTACTTCATTACATTTTTACTTTACAAAATATACTTAATCTCATCTTGCAGTTTTCTAATATGTAAAAATTCTTAAATAATCACCTTAAAAGAAAAATCAGCTAAGAATTATCATTTTTTACATGCTTTTTTTTTTTCCCCCCATTCATGTTTACTAACAGTTACGGTTTCTCATTCTCTGGTTACTCCATAATTTCGACATTGATAGAGTATTGAAATCTTCATTCTTATTTTGCTTACTGTTTCGTTCTTATTAATTTAAAACCAGGTTCACTTTTAGATATGGAACAAAAAAAGGTGTGGTTATAAAACAGAAAGATTTAAAGATGAAAATTTGAATGTCATGCATCCCGGGCAACACAGGGTTAGTACAACAACTAATATATATATATATATATATATATATATTTAACTAGGATTTTCTGTCAAATACAAAACAGTTACTTTCAAAAAGCATTTCATAAAATAAATCTAATCAAAAGTCAAAATAAAATGGTAATTTATCTGGGAGAATTACACGGAGATTCCATCCGTGCTCACGTGTTTAATTTCAAAACTAAAACTCCAAAGTTTTCAATTGAAATAAAATTCTTCATAATTTATTTGTCTGCGTTTTCAAAATGGCTAATTTCGATTTCCAAATCTCTGAATAAAAAGCGAAACATTAATAATAGTCACACACAGGAGTCTTCCCATGTGCTACATTTAAAATATATATATATATAACACAAGCAAAAGAAAGAAAAAAAACCTACTTATCATCCGACGACTTAATCTCGTTCTAAGTATTCTTTTTAAATGTCTAACTTACATTATATATTCTTAATATAAATCTATTGTAATTTTTCAAACAAATAGTTTAGTTAAATTACCTCCCTTGAAAATTAATGAACATAATATCTTAAAAAAGATTTTCGTGATTTATCCTTTTTTTTTTATTTTATTAAATCAGTTTAATTATTAATATTGACAATATTGCATATATATATATGACAATAAAATTACAAATGAATAACATTAATTTATTATAAATTGTTTAAAAAAAAAAAAAGTAAATTAGGCATCAAAATCGCTCTTTGTTTTTTATTCTAGTATTTCAAAAGACTCTTTTATTTTTATCGGTTTAAATAAGAGAGAGCCGTTTTGATGGTGAAATAGGTTTGATAAATGAAAAAAAAAAAAAAGACAAAAACTTTTGCATTTATTCATTTAGAAAGTTAATGTAAATAAAATGTTTGTATGAAACCACATATTTGCAGTATTTTTTATTTTATTTTATTTATTATTTTTTTAGAGATCCCCCCCCCCCCCCCATCTGATTGGAACCAAAATTATTAGCAGTTTTTTTACCCCATTTTTTTTTTGGGGGGGGGGGGGGGTGTCAGTTGTAAATGTCAAAGCGTTTTTGTTTCTTTGGAAATAAAATTCTTTATAAAATGCATCTGAAGATTTAGTTGGTCGGAGTCCAAAATTATCGGATCGCATTCCGCACATTTGACCCACTCTATAATCGCTCGAGCAGGAGTCAACCAGTCTATCCCACTACTTCACCTGTAGTCGGAGGGTAGGGTAGGTGAGGGGGGGGGGGGGGTCGGTCCAGATGGATTCATACCTTTCGGCAAAGAAGTATTAAAGAAACTGATGCGGATGTATAATTGGTCGCCTGGCAACTTGCACATGAGTAAGACACCTTTCCTCGACCGGGGAGAGTGTGTGCTAAAAAAAAAGTCGACTCTCAATGTTTAGATACTCCGTTGAGGATTTGTAGTATTTACATGATGTGACTTACTCGATCAGTTTCGGAGATGAATGTCGGAAAAAAACTCAACTCACCCTTTCTGGACACACGTTTCATTTGCTGAAGTTTGATCCGATTGTAGATGGTGGCTCGCTAGCCGTGTCCCTTTGAAATGCGTGCCTCACAATTTTTCAACAGGAAATATATGTATTTGTCAGTTGTTTTTTATTTTATTTGTCAATTTACTTTTGTTTTTGCTGGTGATGAAGCATCCTACAGGATGCCAAATATTCACCAGCTATTTCAGTGATTCCAACCGAGAGATCTTTCAAGTGACCCTTCATTTTAGGATTGAATTAGTTTTACAAAATTTATAGCCAATAAAATCCTGTTAGTCGAAAGAATTTGCTAATCATCATCGGCGTCGGCGGCCGTTATTTAAAAACAAAGTTCTTTCATTTCTGCTCATTTTGTGAAAGTTTCTAAGTTGAAGAAGGATTTATTTCACCCAGAACGAGGTGACTTAGATACAAAGTCGGCTTTTTAATGTTGGAAAAATCCAGCTCCCTAAAAAACGGGCACTCTGGATTAAAAATTTAAATTGCTTTAGTCCAGGATTTCTCCTTCACTGACCGAAGACAGAAAACATAAGGTGTCAGAACAGATACTACACTTTGATCCTAGCCAAGATTTTCTACAATGAATTTTTTTTACTTTAAAAATAAAAGTTTTAAAAATGTGCGCATTTACATGAACTTCCAAGCGACTGAATGTTAAGACAAGCCCTTTGTTTTATTTTCTGCTGACTGACCATAAACCCTGGATTTCCTTTCAATCTTTTGTTTCTTCAAATCTCTAGAAATTCTGTATTTATACAACCAAACCTTTTACACGTTTAACCCAAAATCTTGTATTTATTATTATTATTATTAATATATTATTAATATTATGAACACAAAATCAATGTTTCTGAATTTCTTTTCTGTGCGGCTTTCACTGTGGGCGGGTTTAGCCAGCGTCCTCCTTTGCCGCACAATTTCATGTGTGTTAACGAAGAAGCTTCTAGCAGATATTGAATTCACAAGCGGACCCCAAAAAGTCACATGTATAATACTGTTTACTAATTTGTGTTAATTTTAGAAAATTAGCAAAAAAAAAATTCCCTAAAACGGATTTCTTTTCTTTCCCTTTCAATTTGTTTTTATCTTCCGACGTCAAAATCAAAAGTTTCCTGTTTTTTTTTTTTTTTTTTTAATTTATTTATTCATTTTTAAATTTGATTTGATCACAAATTTGAGAATCCGATTTCATATTTCAAGATTCAAAAAAGTATGCAGCTATTATACGAACTCGTCAAATAAAAATTGTTTTAACTTTTAATTTTTGTTTCTTCAATTGAATAAAACAAAAATGGAGTATATGAACGTCCAATCAGATCTTCCTTAATTTTGGTTTTTCAATCTCTTGGGCCAGATCTTCATCAGCGGAAAAGGAGAAAGAAAGGAAAAGCTTGATAAATTATTTCAACATTCTGAACCAAAAATGTTTTTTCAAAACAATCTAAAAAAAAAATCTTCGACACAATCCCTGCACCTGCAAATATCTATTAAATGTTTCTTCTCACCTAACATTTTATTTCAACCGTCTATTTAAATCTTTCACTCAACGTTTGAAATACTTGGACAGCAACATCTTCAAGCAATTATCGGGACTTTAGTATATTTTATTTTCATCTCGTTCTCTCGTTCTCTCGCTTTTTGTCTCGTACAAAACCTATAATTATTTCCAACTCTATAATTGACCTCCAGCAGAAAAATATGAAATGTTTATAGAAACATTTCATATTCTCACTTTTTTTTTTCTTTCTTTCATAAACAAAAATAAATTTAAAAAAAAAAAAAAAAAATCAAATCTTATGTTAAAATCAAAAGGTTAAATATCATTTAATAATATTAAAATGATTAAATATTTAAATATTACCCTTCAATAAAACTGGTTAATCATATTCCGATAATATTAATTGTCAACTCATCTTCTAATCATCCATGAAAGAATTGAATTGATGCAGAATTTGGTTTATAAAAAAAAATTCTTGAATTTATGTACCTTGTTTAAATTTATTTTAAAACGAAATGTAACAACTTCCCTCACCTATTTATACACTTCCCTCTGCCTTCCTTTTTGATAGGGGGAAGGTGGTAGTGGGAAAAATAGGAAATTAGTGTCGGAAGGGGGGGGGGTCTTCTAGTTTATCAAGCCACTTAAAACTTTTGTTTTTTTAAGTAACAACTTTTGGTTACAAAATAAAAAAAAAATTAGCATTTTTTTTTTATCAACAAATGTAAAAAAAAAATTTTTTTAAAAACCACAAGACCAATGCTTCCCCACCCTTTATCCCCTCACCAAAAACTATAAGATCTTTAAAAAAAACAAAAAAAAACCCTAACTTCCTTTTTTTTTGCATAGATTTATCGGTCCACCGCCATATTGTATCTATCAACAGAAAAAAAGGAGAGAAAAAAAAAAAAAACAACAAAAAAACCCTGTATAAACGTGTCTTCCTTTACCCTCTCCCCCCTTTGGTGATATTTGTCAAAGTTCAACTGCCTATTTTATTATTATTTGCTGTTTTCAAAAAGCAAATCTTGTCTTTTCTCCAATTGAAATTTATACATTTTACAAGTAATTACCAATAAAAAAGACATTCTTTTTTCACTTCTCTTGTTTGTCTCTCTCATATATTTTATTTATTTTTTTTTTTAATTAATGGATACTAAATTCTTGAATTTCCACCCAATCAGAAATTATTCTATTATACACACATAAAAAATTGGCACTTCTTTCGTTTCACAATGAAATGTTTTGCCTCTCTTTAAAAAACAAAATAGTTAAAGAAATGTATAAACTTTGTTATGTACTTACGTGGTAGCTGAAAAGAAGATTGTACACCAAACATTACGCAAATCTAGTATTCATTAAATTTTATCGGTCAGCCGCCATATTGTATCTATCAATCGACAGATTTTATCATAGGTCGCCAAGTTATCTTCCTTGCCTAAAACAGTAAGCTGAACTGGTTACAAAATGTCTACCGATACGCAAGATCGTTTTTTTTTCTTTTTCTTTTTCATATAATTCAATAAATACTGGATGAATTTGCGTAATTTTTTCTGTACAATCTTATTTTCAGATAACATGTAAGTACATAACAAAGTATATACATTTCTTTAACTATTTTCATGTCATGAAAGAAGCAGATAAGCACGGCTTCCGTTTGCATGCATACAAGTTAGTTAGTCGATGAAAGTTAGTTTTTTTTTTTTTAACAGTTGAAGTGAGGGAGATGCCCAAGGAGGCATTACAAACAAATAATAAATGAAAAGCAACTTCGTTCTTTCTGTAATAAGGGGGGGAGATGATGTTGTACATCTGTGTGCAAAGAATTGGAAGAGAAAAACCGAATGAACGTTAATTTGCCACGAGTGAAAGAGTAGGAAAAAAAATAGTTACACTAAGAAGAACGGAATATTTAAACTTGAGTTTGTTTAAGAAAGATTACAATTTTAGTTGAAATCAAAATCCAAACTTGAACGGCTGAAAAGTGGAAGCAGATTCAGAATCAAGAAAGGGGAGCACATGAAACTTGAAATTTAAAACAAAACAGTTGATTCTCTGCTGCGTCTGTTTTGAACAAATACAAAAAGTTGGGTTGTACAAACCGTTTTCATCTTGGACGTTTTTCTCACAACGTTTCCGTCAATGTAACTGCCAACCATCTTCGAACAGAACTCTTGATTTTAATCCAGGCGGGCTAGCTTGCTCTCGTTCCGTCAGCCATGACCGGGTAGAAGTCTTAAGTAATTCGTAATTGTATTCTTAGTATCACCCGTACTGAGGATTGAACCTTCAACCTCCAGAAGACTGTCACTTAGAACTGATTATTATTTAACACTTTTATCCATTGCGCCACAGGTTCTTGCAAGGATTCCCGAGTTCGACAAGATGCACCTGAAGAAGGTGCTTACTTACATCAGCGGAAATGTGAGAAGAACATCCAAGGTGAGAGCAGTCGTCCGAATGATATCAAATAATACAACAAAAACAAACAAACAAAAAAAAAAAAAAACAAACAAACAAAAAGAAAACAAACAAACAAGAAAATCTGAATAAAAGCTGATAAGTTTTATTTTATGTTCAATCTTTGTTTTGTTTTTTTTAATATTCTGTTTTGTATTTAAATATTTACATTTTTGTACACAAGATTATTTGACAAGTTTTGTTAGTCATCTGCTTGACCGCTCAGCGAAAAGGTTTGCCCTCAAAAACACGGTGGACGGTGGCAACAGCGACAACATAAAGTTAGAGGATTATATGTATCTAAAGTATCCCCCAACTCTGCCTAGAACATCTTTTCAGCAGTGACCTAAACAATGTCTATTTGTTCTGCTTGAACCCGCCAGTCGTGTCGGGGGAGAGGGTCAAAGTTTTGGTTTTTGTTCCAGAGAGAAGTCAGTCGCTAAAGCCCTTTCTCCATTTCACATTTTTCAATGCGAAGTAACAAACAAAAAAGTGAAATTTAAAAAAAAAAAATTAAAAAAAATAAAAAAAATGTTATCAAAGCCATATTCCATCATTCTCACTGCATCCGACCCCTTGACCTTTGCCAGTTTCCAAAAAGAGACAGATTTTTTTTTTGTTTTGGGACAAGAGGAAAAATTAAAAAAAAAAAACGCCAAGATTGAGGGGAAAAATCAAAATAAAAAACACGGATGAGAATTCAACATTTTTCATCATCCTACAGATGGGACAAAGGAGGAGGGGAAAGAAGTCACATGACCATATTTTGTCCATGAGAAGCCACGCCCACTCCTTCTTACAACCAATCAGAATAGGATAAAATAAATACATAACTTAAAAGCAGAAAAGTAATATTTTTAATACTTAAACTATTTCTTCTGTATAAATCTGAAATTATAAATTGGTAAAAAGATTTTCCAACAATGTTTGAGTTTATTTTACTTAATTCTGAAAAATGATCAGGTCCAATTAATTTCAATAAGAATGTGAAATTATTACAAAAACTTCCAGATTTTTCTCTCAAACAAATACAGCCATCTTGAATTAGAAAATGCAAGCATTAAAAAAAAAAGCAGCTTTCTCATTTTCTAACCGATTCAAAAATGGCAGCTTTGGTTTGAGAGTAGAAAAAAAATTCAGTGGAAAAATTCCAAATCTCTAAACAATAACATTTTTTAAAAAATTTTTTTATATCTCGGTTTTGAATTTCATGTTGAAGCTTCAGTTTTCTGAAAGGGTTTCACATGTAACTTGACTTTAGATATAACAGGGTATAAAAAAAATGTTGGAGATAATCTTTCTTTAGTTTGCAGATGAATAATTTTAGCCATAAACCGAGCTGAAAGGTTTACCCACTAAAATAAATTGTTGGCCTTATTTTATTTTCAATTTATAAAAAGATGTTTGACTACAAAACAGAACTTGAACATTAATTCATTTGTGGAATTGGGAGTCAAGGATTGCAGTAATCTCAAATCTAATCCATCAGTTTAAAAAAGGAAAAGGAAAAAAAAAGAAAAGAGGGGCATTTTGTTTCTATCAACCTTTCCACAATGTCAAACAATTTTACAGGAAGTCAATTAAAATTGCCTGTCGACATAAACCACAAATTTTTAATTCGTTAAAAAAAAAAAAAAAAAAAAAAAAAAGAGCAGAGATGAAAATCAAATTGAAAAATGTCTGATTTTCAAGAAAGGAAATCGGAAACAATTCAGTCAAAATAAAGAAAATGTTAAACTTCAGAAAAATTCACTTATTTTTTAAACATGAAAATTCAGAGTCAGAGTTAGATTTTGAAATGTTTTGCTTAGTTTCTCGGTTGTTTAGAAAAAAACAAAAACATGAAGGTGTTACCGTTAACGACTTTTTGAAGGTCTAAACCAGAATCAATTTTTTTGTTCTTAACATTTCCGTCTTTGTCTCGATTTAGTGCCATTTTCTCATTGAAAAAAAAAAAAAAAAAATTTAGCAGATTCATATTCTAAAATCGATTTGTTTCAAGGGAATACAAATTTACAAGAAAAGAAAATTGTAAAACAATTAAAAACAAAAATCGTTTAAATTTTGAATCAAGAAAAAAATAATTTTAAAAAATTCTAGCTTTAAAAGTTTCGCATCAAAACCTTTTAAAATCCAAGAAAATTCTCGGCCTCACTCACCTGAAAAACATCTTCACAACGGATAAAAAAAAAAGTGAAATGCCGCAAATAACAAACAGTATGTACAAGATTCATTGCGTAATTTGGATTTTCTTGGATATCACAGATTTTGGTTGTCTGGAAATGTGAAGGAAACAGCTTAAAAATGTCCTGAATTCAAATTAGTTCTTTATCTGTGCGACGACAAATCTTTGTCTAAAATTATAGCCACTTTTTTTTTTATAACATCTAAAAACTAAAATATGATTCATGTTTTCATGAAACTTTTCACCCGAGTATAAAAATCCTTAAATGAAAAAGCAAAACAAATTCGACTCCAAATCGTAAGTGAACGTATTCCAACCAAATTGTATGCCAAACGTTGATAGACTTTGAACGTGACAAATGGACATTTTAAATTAGAAAAATACAATCGTCCACAAATTGTCCCGCGTTTGTCACACTTCTCCATTGTTGAATTTTTAGAAAATAAATTATCCAAGTTAAAAGAAAAAAAGACTTTTGTAATTCTGATGAAAGTAAAAATTGTTTTCTTTTTAATAAAACTCCATTTTCGTGACTTTAAAACATTTTTCTTCGAATTATGAAAAGCAAAAATAGTTATCGATTGTTCTAAAAAAGCTAGAATCACTGAATTGAGTGTTGTCAAATGAAATCGAGAAAAATCAAAAATACCAAGTTTGAATCGGATTCCATTTTTAACGATTCAAAAAAAAAAAAAAAAATGCAACAAAATTGCAAGAAAAAAAATGAACAAAAGATTTCCGACGAATACAAGATTTCCAGGGAATAAATCGATAAAGTTTGATTTTTTTTGCGATAAAAAAGAGTCAAATATGAAAATGAAATGTCCTACATTGAGAAGAGGTTAGTTGACATTCAGCTGTAAAAATGGTCAAAACGTTCAATTACAGAATTGGAAGAAAAAAAAAAGAATTGTTTGAGTTTGGACCGAAAATCCAACAGAAATTTGAAGTAAAAATTATGAAATTTCCCCCAAAAAATGTCTGATTACACAACCTCAACATTTTTTTTGTAATTCACCATTTCCAATGCTAAGAAAATCAAATTAAAAAATTGTCTCCCAAAAGATATTAATCAGATTACTACTACTACTATTACTATTACTACTACAACTACTATTACTCTTATTGGAATTATTTTCATCGGTTAAGGTTTTTTTTTGTTTTTTTACAATTAACATCAAATTTGAACAATAGGTAGGGTTAGGGCACAATCCTAATTTGCTATAGGATCAAGATACACATACATATATAATAAGATCTACATACATATGATAATAAAATCTACACATAATATGATAATATTAAACTGAAAATCTGCAGTGATCAACTATGGTTCTATTATTGGACACTAAATTATGATCAGTGCAAACCGCATTTGGAGTTTGTGTTAAAAAAAAAAAATGTTCCTCCAATCAAAAACGAGGAAGGCAGTCACGTGAGAAAGAAACATGACAAAAAGCTAACAATACTCATGATGCCCGATCTCATCTCTACAAAATGATAACACTAACAGAGAGAGAGAGAGAGATTGCTTTCCAACACCAACTATCAATTTAAAAATAATGTTTATAAATAAATAATTGGCTTTTCGGAGATTTTTTTTTTTAAAAAAGCAGTTTTCATCGAGTGCATTTCGACAATCTTTTGCGTGAGGCGTCGATATTGAAATTCTAACTTTACGCAGTTTTTCAAATGCTGTTTTGTTTTTTTTCGCTAAAAAGCTACGAATACATCGAGAATATGAGATTCATTAAACATGGCAGCGTTTTGTTTGAGACATCGTTTTAATTGTTATTATTATTTTTATTATTATAAAAAGATTTTGCTTGAAAAATACATTCGAAGATGAAGTCTGTCTGGATTTCTCATGCAGCACACAAAATTGTTTTTTGAGTTGTTTTTTTTTTTGTTGCCTTTGACGACAAAATAATGTTTTTTCTAAATGAGTTTTAGAACTATAATTTGCTGTTAGGCAAGGACACTTGTCATAGTTTCACATTAGAATAATTAATGTAGATTGTTATATATATATATATATATAACAAACATTGGTTAAGAGCCAACAGTTTTGGATAATAATTTGGTCAATATTGACTTGAAAAAAAATACAATTAAAAAAGCAATAGATGCATGTTATCTGGTTTGTGATGAGGTTACATAAATGAGTGATTCGACTAGAATGGAGAAATTTAGCTACATTAAAAAACTAAGATCAGACAAAAAAAAACCCGACATTTCCGCCCAATAAGCGAGATTCCAAATATTCATTGAAATAAAACTAGTTGAGAATTTTGCTTTTTTTAATCTGTAAAAACACAAAAAGAATCGAAAGCCGATAATTTTGTCAAATTCTGTGCTGGTATTTTTGATTTGTTTGAAATTAAATATCTATACGATTGATGGCTGGCGGCGGCTCCCACAATAATATCCGTCAAGAATCTTTGAAACAGTCTTAGAAGCAAGATTTATTAGAATCAGATTTTCGAACACTTGTAAAATTTCTTAGAAAGTTTGGAATATAACAGACTGATTTGATAAAATGAAAAACATTTTTTTTTTTTTTAAATTTTGAAACAAAATATTTTTCACTACAGACGACAAAAGAGTTGAGTGATCTTTTGTTAATTAACAAAAAAATAAGAATTACTCCGTGATTTTCAATAACAAAGTTGGAATTAAAAAAAATATGTTTTTTACCAAATCAAAGAAACCATTTTGAATTAGAAAGTGACAATCTCACTCATTTTCTTGCTAATTGCTTTATCTGTCTCTCCCCACGAGGGTCGGGTGTGGCCATTTCTAATTAAAAGAAAAAAAAATGTCGGATTATTTAAATTGAGTGGAGTTGATCATTTCGCATTTCATAATGAACAAGCGAAGACGTTTTATTTCGGAGTTCGATGAAAGATCTTCAGTTTTATGAGAAAGTAGACAGAATTCCACATTCAAATAAAAATCTTTTTTAGAATGTCGGGAAATTTGTGCACATTATTTGAGGAGCAATAATTGATGTAATTTTATTCATCGATAAATTTTTAAACATTAGTCCAGCCACCGATGAAGGAGTGGTATCAAAAAAACCTACTGCCCCAAAAACCTCCGGTACGGATGGCTAATAAGCACATAATTGTATGATATATATATAGATATATTATGCTCTTATTAACGTAGTTGAGCACTTATTTCTTCATATACACACACACATATATATATATATATATATATAGATATATATATGATATTTAAATGTTGAATTAAATTAAAGATAATTGAATTATCATTTAATAATAATCTATCGTGATAATATAAAGCTCAATATATTCAATAGAGCAATCAATTCTAGAGATGAAAGATGAGAATAAAAAAATTGTAAAGATACAATATTTATTAGAACATCAAAAGTTCAGAACAAGGAGCTTCATATCCTTGTTTCTGAACTTTTGATGTTCTAATAAATATATTGTATCTTTACAATTTTTTTTATTCTCATCTTTCATCTCTAGTATACATTATATATATATATATATTTTTATATATATATGAGTGTCAAAGGTCTCTCTGTACAAGGGTTTGTCAGGATAACTTGACATGAGGATACTTCCTCTACAAATAAACCCTGACTAAATATTCAAAATAACATAGTATTCGAAGCCTAAATAAGATTCCTTCGACATGGCTAAACACTGGCTCATACGAGGAATGGTGCACCTTTTCCAAGTAATTTTACCTCAAGTAACAGCACTTAGCTGGATACTCCACCAGACTAGATGAATCCTTGTCCTGGAATCCGGTAAAACCAAGAGACCACAAGATATATATATATATATATATATATATGATAATAGATCATCTCACAATAGCTGTTTCATGCTCTCATAATTGTCCAATGAGACTGATCATGGTCTGTAAAAAGAATGCGAAAACGGACCCAGCCTCACGTGACAATTGCAATCTCATTAAACAACTGTTCTAAGATGATCTGTTCGTGCGTGCAGATTTCTAAAAATGAATTTCTGGAGAAAAGCCGACTATAAATAGCAATTAGAATTATATTGAAAAACTGATTCCAATGCTCAGAGAAATTCTTCAACCGCCGAGTGGTGTCGTTAATGTAGCCAACGCCATTTTCTAAGCGCTGGTCTTTTTTTAGCTGAGAAAAATATAAACAAAATAAGAAAAAGGCATTTTTTTTATCAAATTGTTAAGGCAACAAATAATTCTTTTTCTCTGTAAACTCGACATTTTTTTTTTATCATCTTTCAAAAATCAGTTTACACAGAAATATTTTTTTTTAAAATAATGTATATTAAGAAAAATGAAGGAATGAATTTTAAAAAAACTTTTGTCTCACAGGAAAAAAGAATATAGTTTATGGCAGCATAAATTAAGATTAATAAGGATTTTTCTTTTAACAAAAAAAAAAAGGAAAGGAAAAACAAGGAAAAGGAAAAGGCAACTTTTCATTTTAATTTTCTTAAAAAAAAATAATTAAAAAAAAATAATTAAAAAAAAATAATTAAAGAAAAATAATTAAAGAAAAATAATTAAAAAAAAATAATTAAAAAAAAATAATTAAAGAAAAATAATTAAAGAAAAATAATTAAAAAAAAAAAAAAAAAAAAGGATCAGAATGGTTGAATAAATTTTCAAAGAAATTTACTTTGGAGATCTTGGATCTCCTTTTAGTTGGGAGGATTGACTGCCTGAACCTCAGAAAATTTTTTTAAATGTCAACATCAATGATTAGATTTAGATCAAAATCAGATTTAGATCAAAATGCATTTTTTTTATCTCACAAAAAATTTAGAAACATTTTGAAGGTGTTATAGAAGTAAAAACTATGTCCACTCCCCCTTCGTAGTTTCCAACAGATTTTATTCGCATACGTATTCAACCCAGCAGAAACAAAAATTGCTATTCATATCAGATGAGAACTGAAAGATCGGAGAAGCATTTGAACCAAACAAAAAGCAAAAAAAGCCGGATTTATAGAAACGGCCATGAAAAAAAAGCCGTCCAAAGTCTTCTATGCTACTAATGGAGGTTCTTTGAGAGCTGTGGAAAATGACGGACATTTGGTCAAATAAAAATTCAGTCCACACCAAAAAGAACGAAAGACGGGGGGGGGGGGGATAAAAGTGAAGGCTTCTGGAATTCGACCTACATACAAAGGTGGCACCAATTTACGGAGGAGGAGATTGTTTTGGGGTTTTGGTGAATCATCGGGAGGAATTAAGTCTTGCGGCCCTAATCCACTCGCAGAACGAGAAAGTTTGGTGATGACTTCATCACAAACAAACAAAAAACAAAAACATTCCTAACAAAAAAGGAGATCAAAAATTATTGTCTGACAGAAGAGTAAAGAAAAAGAAAAAAAAGGAAAAAAAAAAAGGAAAAAAAAAAAGAAAAAAAAGATCACAGATTGAATAAGAACTTCAAGAAAGAAATGGAACTTTTTAAGTTCCTTTCACCAAATTACAGAGAATTCGACGACCAGGTTCATTTGAAGAACAATGACTTTCATGCACTTTGTTTTACAACAAATCTTATAGAATTTGGATAGATATATGTAAAAATTCCCTCTATTTTTTGAACCAACCGTTTTAGGGGTCATACAACGACTTGCTATGCATTAAGCAGTTGAGCCCACTTGTCATTCAAAGTTTTAAATTCTTCTAAAGATATTCAAAAGATATTCTAAAGATATTCTAAAGAAAAGATAGGCAAAGAGGCAAAAAAGGCAGACAAGATTTTGTAGTTAGCAAGTCACGTCCATCGATTGCGGATTTATATTACAAACCCCACAATATATATATAGATATATATATATATATTTATTAATTAAAATAGTTACATACTATACTACATAAAAAAGGCATACCAATGGTTTCCTTGTTAACGCAATTTCGTCAGTGCCAGTAAAAAATACTCAGCCTCTGAACAGACACTGGCAAATTGCATTAGCAAGGAAACCACTGGTATATTCTGTTATACGCAGTATGTAACTATTTTAATTAATAAATAGGGTGCACTCTTACTTCGGTAATTGAGTTCTCTGGTCAATTTTTGTTTCAAATAATATATATATATATATATATATATATATATATATAAAATAAAATAAACACAGAATCACGGTGCAATAATTTATTTCGACCCTCCGGCCTTTTCAAGGAGATTACATGTTTGAAAAAAAAAAAAAATGTAATCTCTTCGTTTAGGTGATTGAAAAGGCCAGAGGGTCGAAATAAATTATCGCACCGGTGATTATGTGATTCCGTGTTACTTTATTTTATTCTTGCTTTGTTTATTACATTGAGCTCTCATACTCGGATTTCCTTCTGGAATTTATTTCACTCTAACACACATACATATACATATATATATATATATATATATATATTTTTCTTAAATTATTTTATAAATTAATTTTTTTTTGTATACAGATTTTTTAAATTAATTTATAAATTAATTTATGCATGCACAAAAGGTAGATATGGACACAGGTTTTTCTGGCTATGAGCCGTCATCAGCATGACTTATAAAGTATTTTATTTAAAAACTATAAACTAGTGTCTGTTTGGGGTACCAGGGTTTCAACGTTACGAACAAGTGGTCTCTGGGGTAGAAACTCTCTTGTAATAGTCCGCTCCAATCATCAGCATCTTACAGAGATCAAAAAACCTCGGGAAGAAGAAGAAAAAGAAGTAACGATGAAACCCGGGTACACCAAACGGACACTAATGTATAGTTTTGAAATAAAATAATTTATATTAGCTCTTGTAGAACCTACAGCCGAGCACTTTATTTGTTTCTTTCAACAAAATTATGATATATATATATATATATATGTGCTATATATATATATTATATGGGAAACTGTACTTTGCTTCTTAACCAACACAGATACTTTTTTTTTTTTTTCATTTATGACTGAAAGAATGGGTTTATTTTTACAATGTAAATTTTTGTGATTATGTTAATTTGGGGAAGAATTTATTTTTCTTGGTATGTGTATATAAAACGGGTATTTTGTGTTGTCTGACAACAACAATAATGATGATGATGCACCAGTTGAAATGCAGCCACAAAAGCTTGAGGCATTTTTAAGTGTTCAGTGGCGAGTCAAAGATTTGGAAATTATGTTCAAAGTTTCACTTTTGTCACTTGCGGATCAAAGATCAAAATGGATTATTTCGACTCCTGAACATTCAGGATTCTGCCAGAATTCTCAACAATCATAGTTTTCTTTTTTCTTTTCTTTTTTTTTTTTTTTTTAGGTTAAAATGATTTTGGCTGCAGCATTTTTGAGGAATCACATTTGAAAAAGAAAAACCAGGAAGAAACACTCACTGCTTTGGGTTAGGTGACATCGGTTTACTTTGAAGATCTCAAAGAGTTTTGGTTTTAATCCAGAAATTCCAAAAGAAAATGCGTTCGGATTTTGGTTTTAAAAATAATTTAGAATAAAATCATTTTAAAATTTTAACACAGATTTAGTTATATATTAGGTTTATATATATATATATATATATGAGGAATAATTGAACCAATGTTTCAGACCAAATGCAAAATAAAAATGGCATTGAGGATAAGCGAATCAATAAACTAACAAAAATTGAAACTCAAACACATAAAAGTACCAATATATTTCAGTTGCTGGAAAGCTACCATCCTTCATTTAAAGTTCTTACTTCCAACCGAGGATGGTTGGTTTCTAGCAACTGAAATATCTTGTGTGTTTGAGTTTATATTTTTGTTAGTTTATTGATTCGCTTATCCTCAATTCCATTTTTATTTTGCATATATAACTATAAATATTTTTTAAATATCAAAGTGTTTTTCACCTACATCATATATATATATATATATATATATATATATATATATATATGAATGAGTCATGGGGGTATAAAGGATGAATGTTATTTAAGGTTTTAAGTGAAAGTGATTTTGGTGATCTTTCTGAGTAAATAAGATAATACATATATATATAATACATATGTATATATATATATATATATATATATAATACATATATATATATATATATATATATATATGAGAATGAAACTAAGCCGAATAGTAGATAATAAAGGAATAGTTTTCTTTCCATCTGATACTAATTTGAGAGTAAGTGAATTCTGGGTTTCAGGCCCCAAATGAAGAGTCTTGTTCTGTAAAGGATGTGAAAAATAAAAAGGCAATTCATGCTTTCTGACGCTCAAACATGAAAACAAAATCATATATATATATATATATATATATATATATATATATATATATATATATATATGTATGTATATGTATACATATATATATGTATGTATGTATGTATATACACTTATAATTCGAGCCGTGTCATCACAGGCATTCTTACTTTGAAGTCTCAGCATTGAGCATAAAAGTAAAAAGTCGGAGTCATACGACTTCTTGGTGGTGTTGTCGTAGGAGAAGGAGGAGTCGTAGCAGCAGCAATTTTGAAAAACATTTGTGGATTTGTTTATAATTTTTGTTGTTGATGTTTTGTTAAAAGAGCTTCTAGCAATCGTAGACGAGCCTTGACTTGCTGAAAAGAATTAAAAAAAACAAAAAAAAAAACAAGTGAGAAACATGAATAAATTTTTTTTCTTTCATGTCACGAAAATTAATTAGGTCTACTATATATATATATATATATATATATATATAGTAATCCAGGTAAAGTAGACATCCACAGGATAAAAATCTACAGAATTTCAACCGAGCTTATAAAAAAGTACTCAATAGTAAATAGAGCTATTTATATAATTATTTTTATTTATACAGACATGTACAAAAGGCTGCTACACTGGTATGTCGATGTTATCGATCAATAGTTATTAGAAACTAAGATCAGGCGGAAAAAAAGTCCGTTTTTTCACTCAGATGTTCATCTTTCCCAATATGAACATCTGAGTGAAAGATCAGATTTTTTTCCATTTAATGAGATCTTAGTTTCTAATAACTATTGATTGATAACATCGATATGCCAGTGTAGCGGCCTTTTGTACATGTCTGTATAAATAAAAATAATTATATATATATATATATATATATGATTATTTTTTATTTACACAGACATGTACTAAATCTGCGACACTGGCATGTTGATGTTATCAATCAACAGCTATTATAATCTCATCAGGCAGAGTTAGAATCTGATCTTAACCTTAGATCATATTTGGAAAGAACCTTTCTTGAAACTCTGCAGGATGCGGAGAAACCGTTTGACGATGAAGATGTTTACAAAACATGGAAAAAAAAAAAGGGACAAAATCACGAGGCCTCAAGAAAAAAAGAACTTGTAAGAATAGAATATTGTTTAAAAAAAATATAAATTGTAACGATTTTTAATTAATAAAAAAAGAGACGTATTCGTTTTATTTATTTAAAGAATATTCAGCTGAAAATTGCAAGTATGTTTACGATAGAAGACATTTTTTGCTTAATATTATTGAACCTTATTGATCGGTGGAGAAAGCAGGTGTGAAATTTCCACAGGGTTCCGTTAATAGACAAGTATTCGATGAATAAAAGAAAATTTGGCGCTTACTTTGTATTCTTGGTAATCTTCTTGGAGAGGAATCTTGTCTTCCTTTTGGACTTTTCTGAAAGGAACCAGAAACTCAATTTTATTACGAAAATACATTTCAGAACACATTCAGTAAAATAAAGAGAACCCTAACCCTAAATAAATGTAACAATCAATAGAACTCTTACGAAATGTAAGTCGCCAGAACTTACCAAATAACAGGAGGGAGAAACTTAATAAAACCACAAAATAATTTGCTTGAATTTTTCAAGCAAATTATTTTGTGAAACAAGAATTTTTTAGAAAATCGTTTTCGTATTTGACCTTTAATGGATAGTAAAGGAAAAATAATAATGATGTGTAATTAATGTGAAAACTCACGTTTATTGTTTAAAAATATAACGTGTTTTTAGGGTTTTATTTCTGCAAGGGAAATAACTCATGACATGATTACTTCCCTTTAATGTATACTTAAATAACCAGTAATCGACAAATATGCAAGTTACTCTCTTCTGGTAGGAGGTATAAAAACAAAGCCAGGATCGTTACTAGGTTTAGACTTTGAGCCAAAAGGCACCCGGCGTTTTGAAGTTCCGTCAGAATATTGAGAGGATAAACCTCGACTTAACGTAAAGCAGCAGCAGCAGCAGCAGACACAACGTTTTTATCCGGAACTTCAAATTGCATACATCGTAAAATCATTTTCTAACCCGGTCATAAAACAGCATCAAGTCCAGCAAAATAATAAGCCAAATTATAAAATAAACACAAGAAGTATTCAATGGGGGTGGGACCCATCACTCTAAAAATTTTTTACTAACCCTAACCCTTTTTTTGGATTCTCAATATTTATTAAACCTCAAGGTGTTGTCTCACCATCAACATGACAAACTTATTAACCCTTATCCTCGAGTGGCTTTTGGACGTGGATAGGCGGTGACTCATCAGTCCATAAAAACAGCATGCAGGTATGTCAGTTAAAAACATGTAATATGAAAATTTCACTAATGTTTTTATATTATGTTGTTACAACTGAAATGCTATGTTGCAGATATTATGCCAATTGAAACCTCTGAAATGATAATTATGTAACATAGTTGGGCAATTGAGAAAAGTAATGTTCATAGATTGTCTAGAGATAAACTCCTTAGAGTGGACACTGTCTGATCGTTATCTTCAGTGGATATCTCAAGTAGCCAGTCCTTGGGTGGTCAGAATGGTGACCACTGGGAAAGATCAGAGTCTAAGATTTCCGGTCAGGAGTGAAAATATTCCAGGGAAGAGGTCAGAGGCGGCTTTCTGAGCACAACACAGGCAGTTGGTTTTTCTGAGAGCTGGCAGTCAGTTGGGCCGGTGTGATTGCCTCTTCGGGTAAGGTGGGCCCTTGAGGTTCTTAGCTAAAGGATTGCATTGATTGGACTTATATTTTGATTTGGTCGGGCAAAAATCTCATTTTGCAAGTCTGCTATTCAACTTAAGAAAACGAGTAGCATTTTTAACGTCGAAAGGAAAATTAAAATCTGTTGATTGTTTTTAAACTGGAATCATCAACTGGATTGATTCGACTTATACTTTATTTCGCTTGGGCAAAAGGTCTCATTTTGCAAGTCTGCCATTCAACCTGTGAACACGACTGAATCGAACAACAGCCTTGCACCACGTACAACAAGTGGGACGCCTTGCACCACGTACAACGAGTGGGACGCCTTGCACCACGTACAACGAGTGGGACGCCTTGCACCACGCACAACGAGTGGGACGCCTTGCACCACGCACAACGAGTGGGACGATCGCGGCCAGTGCAGTGAAGGCAAACATACATGTTCATAAATTTACAAACTTTACAAGTTTAATTTCAGATAGTATAACAAAGTATAGTATAAAATCTAGAAAAGTCCTTAAACCTTGATTTTTCAAAGAAACAAATCTTCTCATCAGAAGGAAAAAACAATTATTTGAAAATAAAAGCTTCTGTTTCAATTATGAATTTGAAAAAAGTTTATAAATCGTCCATGAAATCTGAAGTCTTTTATAATTTTAAGTGAAGAAATAATAAAATAAGGAATATCCTTGAACAGGGGGTAAAATGTTTTTTGCAACAATCAATGGATGTCTTGTGAAGTGTCAAGGGGTCATCGATTCGAATATTAAATCAGAAATTGTTCAAGTCCAATATATCGAAATCCAAAATATAGGTGATCTTTGACTGTTTCACACATATCTTGGATTTCGACATAAAATTTCAAGTCTCGAAAAAGAAAATAAAGTCTCAGCCACAAAATCCTACTGAATTGCAAAAATGGCGACTGTCTAATAATACATGAAATGGATTGAACACAGAATTAAAAATTTTTTTTATGGAAGTCGCTCCAGACAAGACATGAAGCTACTTGATGTAAGGAGCTACAAAGAACGAAAGACGATCAAGTCGCATAATAACACCAAGGGATAGGAAGGTAGAATCAGTTCAAAACACCGACAGTGATGAATTCAGAAACGAAACAATTAAACCTAAAGCCGAAACATTAGCATGGCAGTGACGGACTCGGTCATCCATGCGCAACATGGTACTTTAGAATACTCCGACGACATTTAGCGAGTCCTGATGGAGAAGCCTCTCAAGAAGCTACCCCTGAGTTCGATCTCTTGTACTATCAACCAGGAAAGTGCCGACCAGAAAAGCACTATGACGTCACCCTCTACGAAGGATCCATAACTATCTTCATTATCTGTCAGTTATCAGACAAACCAAGTTTGAAAGAAAGCCCACCACCAGCGTTCAATCTCTTGGGCTTCAAACAAGCTAGCAAAAAGGTAAGCCCTTGAAAGAGCACAATAGAGAAGGAAGCGGTTACAAGGATGGCTGACAAAAATGTCTATTCCTGTCGGAACATCTTTGGTAATTTCTTTTTTTTTTTTTTATACTAACGAGTCACCACTAACGAAGGCTAGAAGCCACTCGAGGATAAGAGTTAATGAGATCGTCACGTGAATGATAAACAACACCATAATGGGATCGAAAAAAGATGAACGGAATGGACAAAATTGGATTACTTAAGAGGATGTTGTAGTCTGCAGGGAAGCAGTCCTGTGGTAATGTGCGCCACAGATGGAAAATACTTTGAAAGAAATTGTTCATGGAAATTCTGTTTAGTTTTAAGTACACAGAGGAAGAAAGGAAAGTTCTTTGCGATTGTGGTAAGAAGACGAGTTCTTGCTGTGAATGTTTTACGGAGAGGGAGGGAGGGGCGATTGGAGCTCAGTCGAGCACCTACCATACAAAATAATGATAGAGTAAAGAAAAACGGCTGCAGGGAAGATCAGACCTCATTCCTACTAAATTGCAAGGCAAGAAAGAGTGCTCTGAGCGGCACCTCCCCAGATGTGGCAGCAGTACCTCCCCACCTCAGGACATATCCGACTCTTATACAGGTAGAGGATTGCATCAAGAATCAGGTACTTTCTGGAGCGGTGGAATGATCCAACCATTTTTCCAGCTACCTTAGCAACAGATTGGATATAAGTCTATCATTTTAGATTTGGAGTATTCGTCTGAATTTTGGCTTTTCCACTGCCAACTTATCTATCTGCATAATTCCTCTGATGATAAGATTTCGATCTTTGAAAAGCCTTGGCTTAAGGAAAGAATAATAAACATAATTTTATTACAAAATATACCTTGCATGGAACAATCGAAGTTTGAAATAAATCTGGACGTTCGTACATGTTTATCACTCTTATTTCTTCTACCTTTATAATTGCTCTATCTCGTATATTGAGATTAAACCATTTCACTATAGTTTCTATCTACTAAAAGTTTACTTTTAGTTTCATATTTGATTCTCTCTCTCATATATATATATATATATAAACCTCAATGTGTGTGTGTGTGATGTTTGTGTGTTCCCTATAGAAAGAAAGGTTAGAGAATATACATAAATTCTAAAAGTGTATTCTTATGTAAAATTTACCGGGGAAGACAATGGAAGTGGTCCTGAATCTCTAAGTGCACCCCTAAGAATGGGGGGGGGGGGGGATATGAGGGCATAACCCCCTTAAAACTTCAAATATATCCTATTATCAAATTTAAGTCATATGCATAAAATTTTCTGGGGAACACAATGGAAGGGGTCCCGAATCTCTACATGCCCCCCCCCCCTCACCTCTAAGTGACCCATGCGAAAATTTCAAATACGCATATTTGATTTTTAATGAAATTTAAACCATATGTATAAAACACTAATTCAGAGAGTTTTTCAACATTTCAGATTCTTCCAACTATATTAGAGGGTGAAACCGTAGGAGGGGCCATTAAAACCAAAGAAAGTAATATGAGCATAACGAAAAAGTACATCTTAGTGATTCTCATACAATCCAGAGAAACGGTGCGTTTCCCTGCTAGTGTGTATGTATATATATATTATATATGTATATATATATATTATATATGTATTTATATATTATATATGTATATATATTATATATATTATATATGTACATATATATATATATATAACTGGTTTTGATCGCATAGTGGGTAGTGACTTTGACCGTTTATAAAATGTCTAGGTTTCAATCTAAGTTCGCCGCATTTACTAGCCACATTGAAGAACTGTGATACAGCAAAACAGTATCTGCAGTTGACATGTGCATTTATAGTTTATATAACTACCAGAAAATCCCATTTGAGTCCGAATAAAACAACCAAAAAACTAGGTTAACGATTAACTTCAAATCATCGAAAAACAAGGTTTTTTTGGTTGTTTTTAAAGACGGCAAAATGTCATTTTTTAAATGTCATTTTCAAAATGTCATTTTCAAAATGTCATTTTTCAAAATGTCATTTTTCAAATGTCATTTTTTAATGTCATTTTTTTCGAAGCATAAAAAAAAAACGAGCGAACACATACCGGCCATGTTGTTCGAGGAAATCATTTTCAAATTCTCGCAGAATCTTTCGTAGTTTTCTCTTCTCGGCGCGAGACTTGGTCAACTCATCCTGTAATTGTGGCCTAGAAAATAAAACGAGTTTGAAATCACAAAAGTTCAGCGATAAGTCGAACGTGTTGAAATTGAATGAAAAACAACATTTCTAATTTTAAAACCGCAATTTTCTTTGCATTAAACAAAACCGAATAAAATACGTACACGGTCATTTCATGCAACGTTGATTCCTGATTGCCCGAACCTTCTCCAACCTGGAAAGATTTTGATGGCCCGCCAGAGGTCATTGGGAGAATGCGAATCGTGTCCCGTAGCAAGATAGGCTCTCGTGGAATACAAAAGTCTGCGGCCGCATCAAAGTTTTCATCGTCTTCCATGTCGGCCATTGGGACATGAATCGACTTCCACTTTAAAAGAAAAAAAAATCGAATTAATGTAGAAAATTTAAAAGAAAAAAACAACCAAAAATAAAAACATGACAAGAATAAAAATCAAATCTAAAAGATCGAAATATGCAGTAATAATTGATATTTGCTCAGAAGATAGCATGATTATATGTATGTGTGTGTGTGTGTATATATATATATATTATTTCATGCATCCACATATATTATAAGGAGTTATAATATATTATGTATCGGTTTGCAGCATTTACTTCAACAGTGCTCGATATGTGAGTAGAGCTAGGTAGTAACTCATGAAAATATATTTATGGCAATTAAGCTACACAGAGGCTCCCGCGTTTCATCTCCGTAGAGAATCGTCAGGCTAAAGTGCACTTTAGCCTGAAGATTCTCTACGTAGATGACGCGGACGTTTCTGTGTAGCTTAATTACCATAAATATATTTTCATAACTTAGTTTACGTCCATAGGGTAAAATCAAGTGAATGCTTACTGTGTTTACATAAAAGTGCTCAAAGATAAATAGAGCCGTTTATTAATTATTAAACTTTATTTAAACAAACATTACGAATTAGCTAGATCTCTTCAGGTCAGGCTGTTCTCAATGCGTGGGGGTTTATTTGTCACACCCATTGGGAACAGTCCGGCCTGAGAAGGTTGAGCTAATTCATAGCTTTGACTGAAACATGCCTACAAATGTGTAGCCAAATAAGGTTTATATAAATAAAGTTTATATATATATATATATATATATATATAGTAAGCTATGAAAATATATTCATGGCAATTAAGCTACACAGAGGCTCCCACGTTTCATCCCCGGGGAGAATCTTCAGGCTAAAAGCCATAAATATATTTTCATAACTTACTACATAGCTCTACTTACGTATCGAGCACTGTTGAAGTAAATACTGAAAATTGATACATAAAAAAAATCTCCTTATAAAATTGTATGTGGATACATGAAATACTAATATATATATATATATAAATATATATATATATATAAATATATATATATATATATATATATATATACTAGAAAAAATCCCATTTCTGTAACAGGTGGCAACATCAGCTGAAGAGAGTTGGATGGTTAAGTCCTGAACTTGAAACCGACGGTACTAATGTTGTACTAATTTTTCTGTACCAAAAAATAAATATATATATATATATATTAAGATTAAGAACTTATATAGAAGAAATTTTTTTAACTTTTAAAACTTCATTTAAATTCAATTTTGCAACTTTTGATATTTTCCACATCAGAGCAAAAACTAATTATAAATCAGTGTAAACCTAACCCTGAGGATTGTTTATAGCAAAAAACAAAAAACAAAAAAAAACAACACTTCGGCAAACATCTTACGATGGGATTGATCGATTTTCAATCACTCGACTGCATAACAGCAAGTAACAAAAAAAAGTGTTCAATTATTTTAAAGATTTTAATAAATTGGTTTAAATAATTTCTTATTCACACGATTATTCGTTTTTTTGCTGTTTCATGAAATGTAAACAAATAGAAAAAACAAATAAACATTCGTATTGACAGTGGTATGAACCCGACCCAGGGATGAGTATTTTTTTAGCGCTGCAAAAAAAAACATTAAAAGAAATGATTAAGAGTTCAGCTTTTAGTTTTGGATAATCATCTTGGAAAAATGGAGAGGGGGGGGGATCAGGGTTAGGGAGGGGTAAAATGGAGAGGGGGGGCTTATAGTTACGATAAAAAATAGAAATCAAATTATTTGTTTTATATTTCGTTAGATATACTTTTGCTTTCTGGCATCTTTCAATTGTAGGTGTGTCCCTTTTCTTCCTGAAATTCTCATGGATGGCTCTGCTCTTGAGAAGAAATTGACTCTGAAACTTCTTGGTCTTTCTCTCTCATCAAATCTTTATTGGAGTTCATACGTTAGATCCATTGCTCTTTCTGCTTCTCGTAAAGTCAGTTCTCTCTATTGTTCCAAACACTTTCTCACATCTGAGGCTATTTATAGAGTACTGTTGTCATATTTGGGCTGGTGAATCTGTCCCATTTGAGGGTTCTTGATAAGGTGCAGAAACGTGTCTGTAATTTGATTAGCCTTACCCTTTCTTCTTCTCTGCACCCTCTTTCTCTCACAGACGCGATGTTGCTAGTCTCAGTCTTTTCTATAAATACAATCATGACATGTGTTCTTCAGAATTATGTGATCTATTCCCCACTTCTTTTGTTCCAGCTCGTTCGACTCGTTGGTCTAGTGGTCTCCATCAATTCACTGTTTTGATACCTCATTGTAATACAGCTTCCTATTAGTAGCTTCTTTCCAAGAACTGCAGGCTTGTGGAACTCTCTTCCTGCTGACTTTTCTTCCTACCTACATAACCTTGGTCTTTTTGAAGACTAAGGCCAATAGGCATCTCCTATCTTTGGGATAATCTTATTTGGTTCTTGTTCGCTCCTCACATCAAGTGGCTTCATGTCTTGTCTGGAGCGATTTCCATTATAAAAAAAAAAAGCTAAAAATAAAAAAGCTAAAAATAAAAAGCAGCAAAACTGCTTCAAATCTACTCACAGCTTGACGTGTCGTCGGTAAAGCAGATGTAAGTTCAAATGGCTGATCCTCTGGGACTGTTTGCAATTCAGCAGTGTCTCGAGGCTGGAATGGTATAAAAGGAATCGGATAAATCACAAGACAAAGGAAAACCAAGATTACAATTAAGAATATTTGTTAAAGTTGATTTTTTTTATACGTGGAGTCCCAGA
The DNA here is from genome assembly GCA_963556195.1 of Sepiola atlantica. Taxonomy (NCBI): domain Eukaryota; kingdom Metazoa; phylum Mollusca; class Cephalopoda; order Sepiida; family Sepiolidae; genus Sepiola; species Sepiola atlantica. The sequence goes on along the minus strand of OY744541.1, from coordinate 9,361,137 downwards.
TCACATGACGCTAGGGCGTTCAACGATTAGCTGATTTAGCCACGTGCTCACCCAATCAAAAGACGTTATTCTGAAATCCACTTCCACTTTCCTCCCTTTCTAGTCTGATCATTGCTGTGGCAGCATGTTTGCCGAACCCCTACCCCTTTTACTCCTAACGGTTTAATCCCCAAATTCACCGCAATCTTTTGTCCACTGCTTCTATTTTGTCCCCGCTAGTTTTGTGACATGTGGTCAGTTCCATCACGAAACAGATTACTTCTGTTGACGTGCACCTACACATTTGCGTAACTCCGCCTTTTCATATATAACTCCGCCTTTTCACATGTAACTCCGCCTTTTCACATCATACACGTATTCAGAAGGTGCTTAGTTCTATTCTATTCATGTGTAAAAACAATTAAAAATCCGATAATTATTATAGATTGTTCGTGGATCTGTCTGTTACTGAAGTTGTCGAAAAGTTTTGTTATCTTAATGATGCAATTGGAGCACAGGACGGAGCAGGTGCTAGTGTGATTGAAAGAGTCAGGAGTGGATGGAGTAAGTTCAGGGAACTTCTGTCATTACTAACCAGCAGAGCATTACCACTGTCGACCAAGGGAAGATTCTATCAGGCATGTGTATGTAGTGTGATAATGTATATGGAAGTGAAACGTGGCCAGTGAGGGTTGAGGATATGCGTTGCATGGAGAGAAATAATATGAGTGATAAGATGGATGTGTAATGCGAGTTTTCAAGACAGGCTTAGATCTGATGACCTCAGAGGAAGATTGATTCTGGACATAATAGGGAGATGTGTGCAGAATTTCGAAGGTATGGGCATGTTGAAAGAATGGATGATAATTCTTGGCTCAGTAGATGTAGAACAGTTAAGGTAGCAGGTCCAGTTCACAGGAGAAGACCAATGAAAACATGGGAGGAAGTGATAAAAATAGACTTGAGAGAAAGAGGGATAAATAAAGACCTGGCCAGATATAGGTTAGTTTGAAAGTCAATTTTTTAAAGCCGTCCAACACATGCCAGCATGTAAAACAGATGTTAAACCGAATATGATGACGATGTCTTCAATTGAAATTTTTTTCACTAAATAATCGTGAAGAAATGCAACATTAAAACAATGGGGTAGAAAAGTGGATTGTGATAAAATTTAGATGCGGATGTGAATATATGGTTAAGAATCGGTAAATTTCCATGCAAGGTTAAATATTGAGTAGAGTGGAATTTTCCGAATAGAAGTAAGAGCCACGTGTCGTGCTATGGCAGAGACGTAACAGTTACAGGAAGTCACGTGTGTGATGTGTGAATGAACAGCGAAGATCTTACTATTTTCACTCGATGCTATGGACCTTTGCCAGCTGTCTTTGAGAACGCCCCACATAAAAAAGGTCAAGACGGGTCGAATCTGGCAAATGAATATATAGTTACTTATCGCAGATCCTGTATACATAAAAAAAAGTTGTCTTTTCCTGCATTTGTTGTCATTTTAAACATTTCTGAATTTGATTTATTATAACATTCCTGATATACGTTGGACGGAAGCAGTTGGTGACAAAAATGTGCCGTCTAAAATCATAAGAGACAAAAGTAAGATACATACCGATGATGGTTTTGCTAACATCCGTTTGACCAGCCGATAGTGGTTATACAAGGGTCGCATGAGATCTTTGGCTAATTTGGAGGACTAAAACGAAAAAGGATGAAAAAGTTTCAATTTCATGGAATTTAGGAATATTTTTAAGTCGCAAAATTCCATGGTCAAATGCAGAATGTTTGGTGCCATTATTCCTAGTTCGCATACAAACCAAGTAAATATTCACCCAAAATAACACACACACATATATATATATATATATATATATATATATATATATATATATATATATATATAATTATATATCTATAAAACATTAACTCAACTCTTCTTACTTTAAAAAAACCCTAATCCTGAAGACGACTAAGAGAGTCTAAAGCGCTCGAAAAAAAATGGCCGAATTAAGAACAATCGGGGAAATACTCTACGGACTGCCACCTGAAACCAGAAGGATAGCTCGACGGTTTGAGAACCTCACAAAGAAGATTTACAAACGAGAAAGTTCCATGAAGTTCAACAATGCTTGATTGGATAATGACTTGCTGCCTAAGTATACACACATATATTTAAAAAAAAAAAAAAAAAAAAAAAAAAAAAATTTTTATTCACCCCAAACTAGACATATTGCCACTGAGACATAAGGAGGCAGATTTATAGAGGGCATCCTAAGTGGGGAGTTGTGCAGCAAGATGTTTGTTCACATTACATTTAAATTTCTAAACGTTGGTACAGTTTGGGGAAACAGAGCCGAGATGGAATTCCAAAGGTAAGCAGCCTGAAGAAAAAAAATCTATTAGAGTCGAAAGTTTTCCGGCATCTGGGAACCTCTACAGTGAAGGGGCAGGATTTTGCTGCTAGTCGGATTGGTCGAGGGTATTTACGTTGAGGGGGTACAAGTGCAGTTAGTTCATCGGAGCACATCTCGTAGAAGTACTGGTAAAACAAGCACAGGAATGCAACACTGCGGCGATGCGACAGGGGCTGGAGATTGGCAGACAGACAGTACAGGACCTATTAGGTTGGAGACTCTTTTTTTTTACCCTAGTGACTAGTGGTTTTTGCACCAGCCCAGATGTGGAAACAATCCTCCATAAAAATGGGCGAATGGTGGCTTTATAGAGATATAGGATTATACTGGCAGGTGTGAGAAGTTTTCTAGCCCGGTAAAGGGAGCCCATCTTCTTTGCAGCAGATTTGGCAGTATCTTTTCTATGTATTTATTCTAATTCATGTTACCTGTGAATGTTAGGCCGAGGAATTTGAACGTTGGACTCTCAGGAAGAGTGCCATCAGCTATGGCAATCACAAAGGTAACAAAACTTCCGGACAACCTCGATAGCTTTGCCACCTATTTATAATTTCTCCACATCTGAGTTCTCATCCATCTCCGTCGTCTCACACTTCTTACACATAAACTTGTTACCCTTTTTTAACCTCCCAGTAATCCTACTCCATTTGTGTATCCAATGTTTACAAATACAACAAAAGATTGAATTGCACCTGACTCCCTTTCCACAAACTGAGCCGTGGAACTTTCTTCTTTCTGGGGAGCTTTCCAACACTACAACCACTGATCATCACTTTGGTTTTGGTAACATTCACTCTCAGACTTTTACTTTCCATAGAATTCCTCCAAGTTTTTTAACTTAACAAGTAGGTCATCCATTGTTTCACAGGCAAGTACGAAATCATCAGCAAACAACATCTTTCTTCTAAGACATAAAGGAAAAACCACGGACTCTGTACAGAACGTAATGTATCTCTGCTTTAACATTAAAGCTGTCACTAATAGTGCTGTTAATTCTAACAGGATTTTGAGCATTTCTGTACATTGCTTGAACAACCTTCACCAATCACTCGTTTGCCCATAGTTTATGCAAAGCCCACCAAACAACCTCTATCGGCTCTCTCAGAAGCTTTCTCCAGATCCACAAAAGCAAAATACAGGTTCTTCTTCTTAC
>OY744541.1:9347582-9352582 GCA_963556195.1 Sepiola atlantica | reverse complement strand
AGGTCAGACAGGTTCGACAGCATCGACGTTTTAAGCAACTGCAACAAAATCACGAGACAAAACACCCACTTTTTGACACGTCCGATTTTCACAAAGTCAGAGGATTTCAGAATACATGGTGATGTCATGATAGATTCTCTCTTCTCTTTAAAGTATTTACATCATTCCATTTCTCTCAACACTTATAATTTGCCCTTGATTGATCTTATCCCTCTCCCCTCAGGCTCATCCTCTCAATTATTTACATCATTCCATCTCTCTCACTACTTCTTTTATCATTCATCATTTAAGTTATTCAGCCCCCCCCCCCCATGTAAAGATAAAGTGTGAACGGTGACAAGCTAGCAAGATAAGAACAGTTTCAGCATACTAGACGACCCGTGACCCGTTGGGTCAATATTTGTTATATACTATTATCATCATCATCATCATCATCAACCGGTTTATTTGTTGAATCGGGCCACAATTAATCCTCTGATGAGGGGGGGGGATGATTGTCCAGTCTCGATCTAAGTCTTCCCTCCATTTTTGTCTTTGAGGCTCGATGGAATCCATACCCAATGCTCTCCTATCACGTTTGATCACGTCCTCCCAAGACAACTCGGGTCTGCCAGAGGTGGTCTTCACTGTTGGCACGTTCAACTGTCTCGGACTTTAGCAATCCAGCCGTCGCTGCACCAAACGTGCCGCCGCAACCAACGTAGTTTGTTTTTCTGCATGACGTCTGCGCGGCTTTCCAAGTTGACTTATGAACAGAAAAGGCAGTATCTGCATGTTATTAAATATCTGGAAATTTCATTGCCGGCTAGGAGACGCCATTTCCCTACACCGAGTCTTCCTCTCAATCCTACACCTTCTCTCTCTCTTATTTACATCACTCCACTTCTCTTATAATTCACCCCGTATTCATAATATTCGTCCTATCTCCCACAATCATCTAAAACATTCATGAAGGGTGCACGGTGACTAACAAGACGAGATAAAATGACACAGTTTTCGTATTATGCGGATCGGCATTCACACACAAAAAAAAAAAATGTCTACGTATGTGTGACGATGGGTGGGGCATTCAGCAAATTATTTTTTTGTTGTTTATGGACAGATTCATAATTTTAATCATTTTAGAAGACAAATGACTCATAAGACTGAGTTAAGATAAAAGTGTAGTATCTGTTCTGTTCTCAGTCACAGGAAGAAAAATCCTCCTAGACTGGGGCAATACCATTTTTATTTTTGTCCAATCAACAGTGCCCCCCCCCCCCTCCCCATAGAAATGATATAAATCTTGATGGGAAAGTAAGGTAAATAGGTATTCATAAGACAGATGGTTGCATTAAGTAAAACCGAGAAAAATAGAAAGAAATGCGAGATGTTTTATTCACAACAAATTAACTTTCGTCCAATTGATCAGGATTTTCCTTTGAAAAAGTTAAAAATACGCGTAGACAAAACGTAACACTTCAAAAACAAAACAGATGCAATTTTTTTCAAATAACTTACTCGATAGCCATGTTCTTTTTCAAAATTTTCTTCAAACAGCTTGATCTTTTTTCTAAGAGCTGAAATAATAAAAAAGGATATTTTGAATAAATCAGTTGCAATATTGGCCGCCATCTTGCAAAATCTGAAAAATTGCGGAAGCGGCACACTACCGTTATTTAGTAAGGAAATAAAACAATACAATATGTTATTTATATGATCAATACCGAATACAGATGAATAATCATGAATGACTATGTAAATACTAGCTGACCTGACCCGGCGTGGCCTGGGAGTATATGCCATCATTTATATTTTGAACAAAATATTATTATATATCGAACGTTTTTGCAAAATTACATTCAGATCAGTCATTTTCAACCAAAAAATAAGTAAATAAAATCAGAATGGTTTAAATATAATTTCAAACGTATTTTTGTTAAATTATGTTCGAACCTGTTATTTTTAAGTTTCAAAATGCAAGCGAAGAAAAATTAAAAGAACGAAAAAATGAGAAAAAACAAAACAAAAACAAAACACATTTTTTTGTTTGCGAGACATGTTTAATGAATTTCTCTCATGAAGTTCTAGCATATGCGTGCACACACACGTAACAAACAGAAATTACTGGTGTATATCTCGATGTGTATGTTACTGAAGGAAATGCTGGGCCGGATATAGTATGTAATGTATGAAATTGATTGGAATGTCAATTTCCAAAAGCAAACAACAGAGATCGATAAATGACGTAATTCGACTGGATAGTCAGAATCAAATATCCACGTGTCAGATGCATTACTATTTAGGTCTAACATGGAAAATCCGACAAGATAACTTTATATGTTAAATAAACATATATTCATAAGAGTCAGTGGCAGCGCGTGTATTGTAGAATTTATATACATGTTCTGCGTCGCCTCTCTGGCGTAGTATCTGTTCCGATGGATGCTACCCCCCTTAAACCGGTACCGTCTTGGCCTTTGAGCCCTGATTCCGTCGGTCTCAGGGATTTGTCCTGTGCACTTCTAGGAGGTCCACCCTCCCAGGCTTTGCCTTCTCACCCTTTAAGAAGGGGGTTAGTTTATTGGTAATTGTCTGAGGCGCCCCTACCAGGGAATGACAACTGGGCTGCTTAGGCATTTTTTGTAGACAAAACTAAAGATGCGCCGTAATGACAGGACAATGGTCAGATGGATCTGTTTGGTGAGGCCTGAACAGTACGTTTCTTTTGAATCCCTGCTCTTACCGGTCGACTTGAAAAGCCTTGCGGACATCATGCGGAAGAACAGACTGCGTTGGTTGGGTCACATTGAGCGTAGCGATGGCTGGATTGCTAAAGTCCGACAGTTGAATGTGCCAGCAGAGAACATCACCACTGGCAGACCCAAGTTGACTTGGGAGGACGTAGTCAAACGTGATAGGAAGGCCATGGGTATGGATTCCATCAAGCCTTGCCAAAGACAGGAGTGGAGAGGAAGACTTAGATTTCGAGACTAGACAATCAGGCCCCACCCTCATCAGAGGATTAATTGTGGCCTGATTCAACAAATAAACCGGTTGATGATGATGATGATGATGATGAAAGTGCCCTTCTTCTCAGGCGCTGGCTTTTTAATCCGACTTTCCGACCTTGTGTCACATCCTACCGCTGTGGGAGGGAGATTTAAAAAAAAAAAAAAAAAAAAAAAAGAAGAAGAAAAAAAAAAGCGAATATGGATACGCACATTGAATTTTCTTTGTCAGTTGTTTCAATCTGGCCGTATATTCATCTTCGACAGGAACATTGCTAAAAAAGAAAAACAAAATAGATGAGTATTATTAAATATTTTATTTCTGATAACAAAAAACAATTCAGTGTCACAATAACCATTTCGAAATGATACTAAAATTATTTAATGTAATAGAAATTAAGAAAAATTAGTGTCGAATAAGTTATCTCGCCTCAGCTAGTCAGTGAAACATGTTAGCGAAAATATAGAAATATCTGCCATAGTACCTAGGCATGGGGTTACCCCACTTGGCATGATGGACACACGCATCTTTTTAGATCATTCATCTACGAGATGGAAACTGACCCAAGTTTTACATCGTCTCACTTATCTGGCCTCGGCTTGCCACCGAAACCAAGCTTGGTCGAAGAGAATGCTAGTAAGGGTATCGTATCCAGGTGCGTTAGGGTTACCTCGCTCGTCTTCTAGATCTACGGACCCATTAAGCCGAGTGGGTTAACCCATTATCTTATTTTGCTAAAGGATAAAATTCTGAAAAATCAAATACCACATTCGCCGCAAACGTTTATGTTCGCCGCAAACGTTGACCCCAAATAAATATTGTAAAAACTGATTCCATTCAATTTTCTTTTCAACTTATAAGTGAAATTAAATAAAAACATCTTGCTTGCTGTTAAAATTATTCCCCCCCCCCTTTGCCGCTCGACTATGTCAATGTGACGATGACGTTAACAGGAAATGATAACAGATATGCAAGCAAGAACAACATAGTTAATTTTTTGATAAAAACTAAAGAAAATCGTGTTTCTGATTTTTTGAGACGAGGATCGATAATTTGTAGAATTGCGATTATTCAGATTACTGTCTGCAAGGACCCGTGGCATAGTGGATATAATACAATTTAAAGTAAATTCAGTTCTAAGTGATAGTAATCTAAAGGTTGAAGGTTCAATCCTCGTTGCGGGCGATACAAAGAATTGCGAATTAGTGAAGACTTCTTCCAGTCATGGTTGACGGAACGAGAGGATGCTACCCCCGTGGATTAAATAAAGGGTCCCGTTCGAAATTCCGTCAAGATTTCGACAGAAATATTCCAGAGTTTGAAAAGATAAAGTTTGATAATTTGTAAATTTGTACAATTTCGATTATTCAGATTACTGTCTGCAAGGACAGAAATATTCCTGAGTTTGAAAAGATACACCTGAAGAAGGTCAGAGGTTACAGCAGCTGAAACGTTGTGATGACAACACTCAAGATGAGAACAGTCGTCCGAATAATCGAAGTTATACAAACTCTCATAATATTCTTCATCATTTAGCTGACAATACATCTATCTTATTAACCCATATCCTTGAGTGGCTTTTTGGCCTTGAAAAAGATGAGAACAGTCGTCCGAATAATCGAAGCTATAAAGAAAACAATTCTTCTATTACCTGTTTGGTAATACGTCAGTCTCAAAGAAACAATAGATCATGGTTATTTTTTTAAAGTTTGATTACAAATTACAGCAGATCATTACTGTCATCGAGAGAGCAGATTATTTATCCAGACGTTTTGTGACAAAGACAAATTACATTTGTATAAACAATTTTCAGGGGGGGTTTAACCTTCTTTTAAGCATTAAAATTATTTCTGGTGGTGAGATTCCTAAGAATTAACTCCTGTTTTTAAAGAATTAGTCTAAAATATTCTTCGAGATATTTTGAGAATAATAATGTCCATTCAGATAGTCGATACAGTTCTTTAATAACGTAAATGTTTGTATTCAAATAAAGTTTCGTTTATATAATT